>JAODLI010038806.1:0-18209 GCA_027575585.1 Percopsis omiscomaycus | reverse complement strand
GTGGTTGTTGTTTTTTTGGATTTTTCTATATTATATAAATATATATATATATGAGAAACTATATATTACACACACGTTTGAATATATTGTTCTTTTTATTGTTGAAATTTGTTGACATTTTATGGAAAAAGTGTAAAAAAAAAAATCAAACATTGTTTTTTCTGACCTGAATTAAGACACTTTGAAAGTGTGTATGTATGTTTTGTGTGAGTGTGTGTGCGCGCAGGACATTTCTGTCATTATGTGTCAATGCAATCAACTGTTTTTTTCTTCTTCCGCTTGAGACATTGGAGCCAAACGTTAACAAGGAACACTTTGCCAGGAGGCCCGGTGGCCATTTTGGCTCATTACAAGAAGACGGACAGTGTCTTGAGACGTTGCCCTGGAGACTTGTCCCGGGGGACGGGCTGGCAAACCACTAAGCACTATGATGGTGTGACATAAGATAACTATATTCAGGTTTGAAAGCTGAGAGAGATATCTCAGGCCTCAAGGTAAAACTCGTTTTGCTATCAGGGGGTACACATGAATGCATTTTGTGGATTATCATCAAAAAGAACTTTAAATCGTTTCTGATTTATCTCCCCATATGAAACTATAACAATAAGATATGTTGTACACTATACAATTTGTAAACTTTATATATGATATTTCTTATTATATGTTTTCTTATAATTATAGCCCCTTGGATATATATTTTATAAAACGTTATGCTATGTGTTTTGAATATGCTAGTTTAGTACCACATACTGTACATATTGACACAATATGTTTTGTCCATGTCACTCATGTCCTACACAAAACATATATGGGTGCTAAGTATGTAATGATAAAAAAAAATGTGTATAAAAGGGACCGTAAAAAAACATGCTTGTGCATGTCTGTCTATATATATATATATATAACATTTGATGTCCATATATAAAGTTTACAAATGTTTACACAATATTAGGTTTTTATAGATTTGTCCAATGAGTCCCCTTTAAAAGCCGTACAAATGGAAGTGGATTAAATGAAAGTTTTCTATTGAATTTCCATTGAATGAATGGAGCTAAAACAAGCTTCTGGACGATTTCTTCAAAATGGTATGGGTTGTTGCAATGACTTCAAGTATTTGTGCATTTGTAGAACCAGTGGAATTTTACATTGCCTGTTTGTCAGGTAGGGATAATCCATCTAGTTGAACCCAAAGGCTCTTTTTAGCAGCTAAATTAGGACCGTTTTTTAGCGTAAGGCCACAATACCGCAATATTTCCCAAGGGGCTGGAGCAAACCTTTCTACTTCAGTAGGGAAAACGCACTCGGCATAGCAAAGGGGACACAACCGAGGTTGACTGTTAAATGAAATTAATGTTCAATAGCCCTCCAAAAACCAAAACATGGATCAGTCATGACTCAACTGTTTTCTTTAAGACTTTTACCATGCGTCATAGGGCGCTGTTACTATGTAAAGGCCACCCATTCATTGATCACTTAATGGAAAATCCAAATTCAGTTGAGAGTTTAAAGGCTCCTATATCACTTCAAATTAGATTGAGCTTCCTGAAGGAGCAGTACAGGGAATGTGTCTGGTGTTTGCTGTGGAGAATGTTGCATTAGGGCGGAACCTCGCTCCTAACTAGACCGTCTGGTTTTGACATTGTTCTGCCTTGTTTTACCTGTGTTGGCACACTAACATCTGATGCGTGTTAGGATCAAATGTATCTTTACAATTTGGCAGTGAAACCAGCCGTCGCAGTTTGTTATAAATAATGTCCTTAGACATTTAAATCGACATTCTCTAGTTCTAAGCCGTCACAATATTGATTTCAAACATGGGGTGAAGCCATGCTTCAAACAAGACCTGGTGTTATTTATGTTTTTGACAGTGTCTGTTAAATTTGCTAGCTATAATGGAACTGTGTTAAGATGCAAAAAATATTCAAGATGCAAAATGGGATCATAATGTCGTCTGTCTATATGGCTCGAAGCAAAACTGTACCGTAGCGCCCCCTGGCGGACAAACCTTCCCTTTGTAGTACTGAAGGTTTTATGCTAAGGCTTACTTACCTGTTGTCTACATCAATCATAACAGGGCCAACTCAACTAATTCTTTCACTGTAGATGGACACCACCAGAAAGTGCTGTTTTTCTGCTCAATGACAGCCCATGTCATGTTTTTTATGTGCCTGTCACTGGTCCTATTGTGTACCTATTGACAGGCGAACTTTGTATAAACTCCCAGTGTGCTTGTGCCTATTTTTACACTGTATGTATTTATGTAAACAAGCATGTGTGTTTGTATGCCATTCCGGTTCACATGACCTTCACATGTATGTTTGTAGGCCTATGCCTTCTCCAGATCCACCCAGACGTCTGTTAGTGTTTCTATGTTACTGTTTTACTGTTTTAGCAAATGTTTGGTTTTGTTTGTTTTTTTGTTGTTTTTTGGACAGCTTATATATATTGACGTGACATTGCAATGTAAGACATAACTTTAACATCACAGTGTAAGCATTTGTAAAAAAAAAAAAAAAAAAAGCAATGAGAGAGAAAAAAAAAAGTAAAATAAACATTTTTATAAACGTTTGTAAACTTGCTCTGTGGGATTGCAGTTATGCTAGTCGGGTGGAGTGTGGGTTTTTTTTGTCTGCAAAATCAAAAGCTAGATTTTTATTTAGATTTTTTTAAACGGGATTATGTTGCATCCAAGTTGAACTGCAACTGACTGTTGTAATCGTGGTTTTACTTTAAAGGTGCACTTATCGATTTGTCTCTGTAATTATTCTTGTGGCTGAAACCAGCAAAAACATCGAAAAGGTGGTTTGCCTCTCCCAGTGCTGAGTGAGTGACAACCCTCTCTACTCCTCCCCCTACAGTGCTTATAGTCTCACACAACTCTCTACCACTCCCCATACAGACACATACGCACTTGAACAGCACAGAAACTGAACATGGGATCTTTCTGTTGGTAGTATGGGCCCAGCCTTCCCCACTATAACACGGATTTACTGTATTTGTGTGTTTGGTAAACTAATGGCTCTATTGCAACTGCTTCATGTATACAATTTCCCTTTTCAGTCCCAGTTAAGTAATTCACTATTCAATTTAGTCTGCATCTCCATATGCATTGGTTTTACATCTAGGCCACCACTCTTCCCTGTCACCCAACATTAAGGGCCTCCCCGCCGCCCCACGTTGCCCGAGACGTCCAGAGCAGAATGGCAGCTTTTTTGTGGGGTGGGTAGGAGTTATTTCTGGGCTTTTCTGTTGTCACGATAGTGGAGGGTAATTGGCTCGCCCGTCAGCCTGTCAGAGCAGGGCGGCGGGCCCCCAGTGGGTAAATGAATGGACCGCGCCGCTGTCCGGTCCTCAAACGGAACAACCTCATCGCTCCGCGAGCGTCGGGCGCGGAGAGGCCTGTCGGAACTCATCTGTCTTCCGGATAATCCCTCCTCGCTCGCACTCTCTCTCGCTCTGCGCTGGAAGTCGTGCGAGAGAGAGAGAAGGGGTGGTGGAATCTAGGATCATTTGCATCTAAATGGAATGGGTTTTCCCGTCTTTTTCTTATCTGTTTTGTAATGACTTGTATTGGCTTCGGTCTCTATTGTGGAGGCCCTGTCCTGTCCGCTGTTGAAGACGTCCCTTGCACTCTGACAAGGGGATTTGACAGTCTAAAGAGATTCCGTTGTGGTAGCCTACAAACAGACAATTCCCATTAGAAATCACCTTTCTTGTGGGCCTATACACTGAACTTGTTCAGGGCTTCACACATCACCTTCAATGTGATTTGTTTGAATCTGTTGGTGGCATTTTTTCCCCTGGCCATATCTCTCTCGATGGACTGTGCTAGTGTGTTTGAGAGGCAGAGGGGATCTGAGCTGGCATGACCTCATTTTAGCAATTGCGTTGCATGTTCGACATCGCAGGATTATGTAACCCTAAAAGCTCCGGAGAGCCTTCCAACACTCAGACGTACCGGACGTAGTCACTGTTGACACACTTGTCTGACACAGAGACTTGGCTTTCCTCCGGAGACATGAAGGATGACATATCTTGTTGCCTCAGGACACAGACACACACACACACACACACACACACACACACACGCACACACGCACGCACGCACGCACGCGCTTGTATATCCATTCCTTTAACCGCAGCATGAATAATATTTATATCCATGATACAGGCGCCGTGTTTACACGCTGCATAGCATACACCTCGGGGGGAGTGATGATTTTTGCATGGCATATGTCATTATTAATTCATGTCCAGTGACACATATTCACCAGGGGCCTGTCTGATCTTGAGTGTAGTATTTGTAATGTGGAGGCTAGTGAATAATTTAAAGTAAAAGGCCAAGAGAATGTGATAGTCACTTTTGTGTGACTGGACCTTCGTACTTTGTTTTATTATTTATCCTTAACCATTCTGCAAGGACGATTTACTAAACAAAATAAAATGTCAACACTAAATAATAAGAAGCTTGAGACATGCATGACAAAGGCCTGAAGCTAGATTTTATTTTTCTCTTTTCTGATTTAAATTTTTACTGTTTTCCCCTTCATCATATTATCCTAAATCTCTTGACAATAGTAAATCACTTCACATCAAATGTTGTACAACTTAACTAATTTACACTGATATACTGTACTCCATACAGACAATGGAACTCCATTAACAAATATCCATATTAATATAAAGACCTTACAGGAAAAGTAAACGTAAACTTAAAACAAAAAACAGCACAAAAATGGATGTGCTTGCATATGTACTGAACTTAATCCTTCTTCAAACATATTAAAGGTATACTCCTCGATCACGTCGTATCATGATGCCCCCAGAGTCGCAGGTGTGGGCAGGGCATGCGGTTTAAAAACCAAAACAACGCTGGTTTCAACCACATTGGTGATTACCGACACAAACTGAGGAGTGTACCTTTAATCTAACTAAACAAGAACCAGAAAATAAAATGATTATTCGGTTGTGTGCCTTGAATTAAGCTGCACTCTCACGTATCTACAGTTTCCTATTATACTGTGGAAAAACATCTTTTGCTTCACGTATTTCTATTTTAACCAATGTTTGCACCAAAGAAGAGTTTAACATTGAAGAATAATTGAGTTTCTATTGCAGAAATATGTCTGAAAGCCATTACTGTAACCGCTACTGTATCATGACCCTCGCCATTCAGATTAGTCATCGCTGTCATCCTCATCATCGTCGTAGTCTCTCTCATATTCGTCATCACCGACATGGCTGTCGGGGTCGTCCCGCTCATCTACAGATTTGTCGTCGTCCTCCGTGTTGACCTTACCGGAGAGGACGTCCTCTATCCAATCCTCCAGCTCCTCTGCCGTGGGCAGGTCCTCATCATTGGACATGTCCAGCCACACGCTGTCCGCCTGCAACAGGCACACATACAACAAACAGTGCATAAGGTTACGACTGCAAAGGAGAACTTGGCAGATTAGCAGCCATTCTGGTCACCAGATGCAACTGCACTGTTTTACATTTTCTTGTTCAATTGTTTTGCCTGTCAGCAGACTTAAATTAAAAATGTACTTTTTTTAATACACTTTTTTACTGTAGTTACAGACATGAGATTACATGTGCATATGTTAAGGAAAATGATACTTTAAACGGTCCAATAAGCAGTTTCCTTTTGAAAATAGAGGTTCTAGAGGAATGTTTACCTACTATGTCTACTAGCGTAGATACAGCTGTGCCAACGCTAATCATATAATTCTATTTGTAAAACAAAATATCTCATTCTGTATCTACGAAACAATTTGAATATATTTAAGATAATGTATACAAATCTGTGTGTGTGTGTGTGTGTGTGTGTGTGTGTAAAACATCGCTTAGCGGACTTGAACCCTTACGTCAGTGACATTGACCACACCAATCTGTGGTCTAAACAGGTCCAGTTTGAAGGTCTTTTCCCAGTAGGTGGTCAGCTGATAAATAGATTTTAAAAAGTCTTAAATGTGACAAAGAATAATAAAATTGAGTAATAAAAAGATAGTTTAACTTGGTCAGAGTTACATGAAATTTCTGATGTTACATAATTGAATCCAAACATATAAAAAACAGTTTGACACATTTATCTTCTACAACAATATAAAGCATAAACTGTTATTTAATGTGTGTATATTTTTGAGTAGCATTACTTAATTCATGTCATAATATATTTTTCTTTAAAATACAGTATGTGCCATTCAGGATGCGGTGACCGTTGTTTTACCAGGGGGAAGTCGTCCGGGTCGATCCACACGATGCTGAGCTCTGGGTTGTTAGTGTTATCTCTCGCCACATCTTTCAAGATCTCCAAGAATTCATATCCATCTGGGGACAACAGAACAGAGGTATTTAAACTGTACTTTAGCAACAAAAGTAAAAAGAAATAAAGAGATGTGTTTTTTTATAGAAAGACAGACCGGGATCCTCTTCCTCAGCGAAGGCAACAATGTGGATTCCATCCATGTCGTCTTCCTAAGAATTACAACATAAATGATTGGTGGTTGTCTTGAATGTTTACAGTGGAATGATTTTGAACCAAGATATCACAAAAATAGGCTAAGTAGGCTTTGTATTCAAAACTACTTCATCTGGTTTGCATTTTCTTACTAATGTTCCAAATAAGTTTCTGAAAATACAACCACTGTTCAAAAACGTTCCAACAGGAAAGTATTCACTAGAGGTGTAACGAAAATCCATTAAGCATCCTGCAGGGTGTCAAAATGTAAAAATACAATTAGGCAATTTGTATCATTGTATCATTGTATCATCGTATCATTGACTGGTTATCCTATTGGACAAGAGACAGATGATAGTATCCGCGTTGTCTTGGTGTAGCAGGACAAGTCAGAAATGCTAAAGTGGTTTCAAACTACAACTATAACAATTGTTACTATTTGGAATACACCTTGAGTACTCCAAAAATGTGTCTTTTGCAGTTGAACTTGCAAAAACCACTCACCCACGTCTCAAACATATTCTCTGCGCGGAGCTTCCTCAAAGTCGCCCTGTGAAAAAGCACATCTACAATTATTGATCCAAAATGCTAATAGTGAGACCCACACATCAAATGTCTCAAAGGTGTCCTAATTGACACCAACCTGCGATGTTGGTTGACAAAGTCCACAATGTCCATCTCTGACAGGGGTCTCCCTGGAAGGATGACTGGTTCCTCCATGAAAGGTTCGTAGAAGTCCACCTCGTTCATCTTCAGAGAGAGGTGCTTCGCTACCTGGAACATTCAGAAACGTTCTTATAATCTTGTGTTTATTTTACCATTTGTGTCTGTAATTATCCTTTGTGATTGAAACTACTTTTACAAAAAAAAAATTCGTTTTGGCATGGCCCTCCCGCACTAGACTGCTTAGTGTCTTGCACCGCACTCTACCCCTCCCCCTAGAGCCATGTGCAAAGTTGTATTTCAAACATAAACAGTGACCTGGGGCAGAAATGTGGGATTCTGGGGTGCTATAGCTCAATCAAAGAGTGTACCTTACCTAATAAATAAAAAATGGGTCATTCTAAAATGTAACTTTTACCTTAACTAACTATTGAAATGCATTTAATATATTTTTGTAACAAAAGAATAAATCACTCTACTATCATATTTGGTAAATAAAGGTTTTCAAATTAGCTGCTAGATTAGATTTTAGAGTGAGACTTACAGCTTTATCAAATGTGGCAAAGAACTTGATGTATGGTTGAAAGCGCTCTGAGGCCTCCTGGAAAGCTTTGTAGTCTGAGGGAGGAAAATAAATTTGATAAAGAGCAAAAGGATAGAAAGAGTGTGAAAGACCAATGATGAGAAGGAAATATCTGAAACGGACTAGCTTCATCCAGAACACAATCACTCTGTTGGGTCACAGCGCAGGTCAAAAGCTATGTGCCGCATGGGGAAGAAAAGCAGCAAATCCATTTAATTTTCTAGCATGATTCACTTTGCTCCCCAAGTAATACGTTTTGCAATGTGCTCCTGACAATTCTCACAACAAGGTCACAAGCAAGGACCCACCAGCCTCTACAAGGAAACAGATCCAATAATGAAACATCAAGCCACTGTCATATTGAAAAAGGTGGAATCTGTCCTGTCTCTCGTTTCCCTTTTTTATGAAGTATAATTGCAGTATGACCTATTAGGCAGAGAAGTAGAAGTTATTTAAAGGGTCTCGGGAGAATCAATGAGAGTACCACGGCCTCAATCAAGTGTATCTTTAGCTGCCAACGACAAAGCTATCCTCGTCCATTAGCCTCGGAGCTACGTTAGCGCCAAGGGAACAACAGTGGAATGAGTTCACAGGCCAGACCAGCAGGGTATGGTGATGGTGAAAGACTCGGGCAGCACACATATTGCGGAGAGCAGCCAGCCTTGTTAGCATTCGTCTGCTCTCCCCTGGTCTCGCTAGCCCTATTCTCGCTACCCCCCAAAAGCAAAGCAAAATGGTCAGTAGCCAATCAGGAAACTCCAAACTTTAAGATGGGGAGTGTTGGCAGGCAACGAGACCAAAGGAGGGCAAAGGAATGCTGCTTCATAACTCTAATAAGACTAATGGAAGATTTAACAACAGAGATAGTGCCACACTTTGTAAACACACAGACACACACTGGACTAAAACTGGACTATGTAGACTAACAGGAATCCTCTCCCTTGAAATAGCCAATGAGACGAATGTCTTCCTCCATCCGTTCAAAGGCTCGCAGCTCCATGGCGTTGCTGATGAGCTCCACCGGGTCTTCCAGCACCTAAGAAAGAACGGAGGTGATGTTTGTGGGCTCTCCTTCGAAGAAAACCCCGTTTTGGAACATGTAACACACACCTGTTTAGTTAATAAGACCCAGGGGGGAAGAGCATCAAATTTGGTCCAGAGGAAGCTTGTATTACTGCGAATTACATCATTTGCAGGCATTCTAATGAGGCTGAAGCTGTTAATTGCCACAGAGAGGTAATGCCCTCTGCTACACAGTGACAAGACAGCTCTAACAAGTACAGGAAAAACCAGTGTTCCCAACTCACGTCCAACAGGAACTCCACCAGCGTGTCTGCTGAGAGCTCCCCGTCAAACTCAATGACACGGTCGTCCTTGAAGACGTACAAACTGTGCAGCTCCTCCAGACCTAATAAGTTAAAAGAGGAGGTTATGATTCACATATGAGTCTCAATGTCAATTTTAGATAATATTATAGGTATACTAAGTAAACAGTTGACCTCAAATGAGTTTATATTTGGCTCTAAGGGTACGAAGATGTTTGTGAAGTTAATGTATTCTAATTGATCATTTAATCAAATGTAGTTATTATTTTGACCTCTGTTGGGCTCTCTGTTTTGAGTGTCTGACATTGAAAATTGGAGAGGGGGGTCAAACTGTTGTTTTTTGTAAATTCAGTTTGTTCTGTGCTAATCTTACTTAGTATACCTTTAAGCCTCGTCAAACTGTGGCGTTATTGTGAAAACATACCAAGTTTTTTGGCCACCTTTGCATCCTTGTGGGCGTCGACCATTCCGAAGCCAATGTCTTTATCCTCCAGCACCTGAGCTGTCAACTTGGTGTTCACAAAAGGTTAATCAACATCAATTTGTCTAGAATTTTCCTTGTGGTTGAGGCCAGAATTACAAAAAAATAACAAGCCCCTTCCACACCCACAGTCCTGAGTGGCTCGCCTACCTCTCTACTCCTCCCCCTAAGAAAGCTCATAAACGCACATCTACTTCTCCACCTCTTATTCTATACAGCAGTTAACTGTAAGGCAGGGAGCATATTGGGGGCGCTATAACGCAGTCGAGGAGCGTACCATGGATGTTCCCAGCATTTAAATGATGACACAGAAACCTGAGATTGTAGAATTCCATTGGTTGATAACAAACCCTGTAAACAATAAGACAGTTCTTGTCTTCCCATACGCTCTGTATTTGAGCTGGCACCCACAGCTGGTGCTGTCTCTGTGAATAACTCTTTTGAGCACCGAGGTGTGTGTACTTGCGGTGTGTTTGTGTGTACCCGGAAGCCCTGTGAGCTTCGAAAACGGGCAATCTGGCAAACTGGACATGGAGAATTTAAGGTAAAAGTACTACAGCACTTCACTGAAAGAGGAAAACAACAGAATTCTTCATGGTCATATCTAGAAGTAGGATATAAAGTAGATTGGCAGAGTTAACTAATTTCTAGTTCATACCCAGATAAAAAAAATTTGTGGGGAACAAGCTATAATTAAAAGAATGACCTAGAAATAATCCCTGGGTAGACATAAACCACAAAGGAGAGGACGTCATATTACAAAAATCAAGGTTTGACAGTAAGCAGAGAAAGACAGTTAAAACGCTAACTCAATTTTCTCGTGCACTGACAAAATGAAACCTCCTCTGCTAGCCTTATAGGTAAACAATCAATCCGCATATGAGGCTGACAAGAGGTAGTATGAGACATTCGGTGTCTCGCTTCCACGCCAGAGGGGGTTTCTGACTATATGGTGACATGTTATGACAGGTTACAGTCAGAGGATTGCAGCTGCAAATTCAGCCCTCGGGAGGTTAAGCCGCAGCTTATGGGGAGGTTTTTAACATTAACACAAGAGGGGCTCGGGAGCCATGCATTGCAACAGGAACCTTTGACAGCCTCAAGACTCCCCTTTGATCACGGGTAATGACATCCCCTTGGCTTGGATGTTTTTTTTTCCCAACATCACTATCCAAAACAGCGTGCAGAGGCAACGATACCAGTGGGAAGAGTCACTACACCTGCAAAACATACTGTAGGCAAAAGTGAATTGTTTGCCATACAGACATTTAGTGGTAGTCACTGTAATTTTGGTATTTTACAACAAGTCATTGTAGACAATGACAGTGCGATACTGCAGCTAAAATAAGAGATTCTTTCTTTATTGTTTACATTTTATTACAGTAATAGTACTATTAATTTAATATTTTATTGTATTTTTATGTATGTATTAAAAAAGCATTTTATTTATGGCCATATACATACAGTACATATTGTATGTTAATCTTGCACTTCAATTTAATTGGAGTACTACTACTGATTTGACATTATTGTAAGTTTTCTTCACTAACCTGTTTTCATGTTTAATAATGCACTTTCAAGTCAATGTTTTGGAAAGCACTTGATATTATTTCTACATTGTTTTCCTGTTCTCCACCATACTCGCATCCACTCTCTGCCGATGGCTTTTCTGGACCTCTCGCTCGTTTTCATCTCGTCTCTTCTTCTGCCTTTCTTACCTCCAGAACTAGCTCTGTCATCTGCAGCTGCTTCTGAAGGCCTTTGTTGGCCGGCACAGGCTCGTGGTAGAATAGGCACAGCATGTCAAATCTCTTCAGAGCCTTCTTGTAGTTGCGTTCGTTGATGTCCAGAACCCTGTCCTTTCCATCAAAATTGGGAAACTCCAAGCCTTCCTCGGCTTTGCTGAGGAAAGTCAGGTGGAGGCAGAGGCCCAAAAATAGAGACAGCCAGGTTTGCTTCATCATTCTGTGGAGATCTCTTCTCTGTTCAGGTGTCCAGGATAATTCAGTTAGTATAAAAAAGCAACTCTAGAGAACTAGAGGTTAGCCACAAAAATGCCTCACAATGAGATTACCTGAAATTCATCACTGGATTTATTTCCCTGCAATCTGCAGTGTTTTTCTTAATTTCTTCTTCCTTTCTGTCTTCTCCTTGATTTCTGTATAGATCTCTTCCCTTCTCTCTTTCTCTCTCTGTCTTCTACCTGTCACTCACTCCATCCCCTTTTTTTCCTGTCACTCTTTACTGCTCAAATTTCCCATAGGGGCCGCTGTCCTTATTTCTATCCCTGATGCACTTCCAAATCTTCCATATATTTCAAATCTACAATGATTGCTTCAGTCACTGAAATTAGCATTAACATTTTGACATTTGAAATAAAAAATGTTTACTGATTTTGAAAAAAACAACAACTTTAATGTAAAATGGCTAATCTAATAGTATGCTATTTACAAAAAAATATGTAGATATAATAATGGGAAAACCGTCCAACATTTCCAACTGTAGATTTCTAATTTATTACGGTAATGTTGTTAGCAACTACAATAGACGTGCGCTATATATTACCGTAAAGTCTGTATTGTGACTAAAAATAGTCGCTCACAGATCACAGCATTGGTTCGATTGGTTGTCTCCAGACAGTACTAGACGATCTCGAGAAAATGGAGCGCCCGTGGCTGTGCAGCCTGTTTGTCCTGTTACAAGTTTGTAGCTTCTGTATAGTTGCTGCTTCAGGTAGGATACATTCTCAGAAGGAACATGGCTGATGTTGTTTAAGTACATGCGATATCTGGTTGTGTTCGGTTATGCGGTTCTTTCTTAGACGAACTTTTGTGTCCAGGTCATTCATCAACTAGCCTAGCTAATGAGCTGATTTGCGGTAGCTAGCATGCACTTTGTTTGTGATACCATACATTAAACGTAACCATGAAAATCTAGAGGAGTAATTGCTCCTTCTTGTAGCTATAATTTGTTTGCGTTTTGATGTCGTTTCTCGTGCAGTGAACCATGTAAATCCTACCTATAATATAGCAGTCCAAGTGCATGCAACAAGGCTACTGTTAATGCGTCGAATGTATATCATTCTTGACTGGGTGTAATGTTTGCAGAATGCATTTTTGATACTCCTTTTATTTGAATAGATCAATGCTTTAATGAGATTGTAGCCCCATCTCTAAATAGCATATTCTTCTCACTTTTTAGGACGTGGTGTATTGTTATGGCATATGCTGTGGTTGGTCTGTAAACTAATATTCCTTTAATACCTAATTTGTACAGTCTATGTTAAATACACAATGTATGCTTACAGGCAAAAAGTGGCAGAAATTCCAGGAGAACATTTCCAAAGCAGTTGAAGAGCATATTTTGTGCAACCCAGTCAACTGTATCTGCCATTTAAGGTGGGCTTAATTTCTGCCCATTTAATAGTTTTTCAAGTTAATGAATTTGGTTATTATACTCTATAAAGTTAACAAATTTGATTGGAGGAAAAAAAAAAAAAAATTCTCTCTTTTCCCAGTGTGCTACAGCATGACTTGCAGCCTTTTGAAGGGGGCATCTCTGAAGAGCTCATGGAGGCTACTGTTCGCAGAGGGGTGGGAACACACTATCAAATCATTGGACACAAACTGTACAGAGAACAGAACTGTATGTTCCCGGCCAGGTACGCGGAGCCTTCAATTTAAAATTGTCTATTTTTGTTCTTAAAGTCACACATTTGACTACAAGCAGTGTCATGACCTCGGCTCGTACATTAGGCTGTGACAAAACAAAGAGGGAACAATGCGAGGTTTCACCAGGCTAATCAAATAAACATATTTAACCAACTAAACACAGTAAGTGGCGGTAACGGAAGGCACAGCAATCAAATCTGCAGTCAAACTCGCCATTTGTGCTGTAATTCCCCAAAAGACTAGCATGCTTGGATACTGGAGTTCTGGACAGGGGGTGTGATCCTCTAAGGCCGTGAGAGGTCGTCTCCAAGCTAAAAGGTCCTACGTTTAATCCCCAACTTGTGCTTACTGTAAATCGCTTTTGCTGCATGACTCAATTGTAATATAAAAATAGATATATCTTGTGGTGGCAGAAAATGATCTTCTCCACCTGTTTCTAGTGTGTTTTGTGATCATTGTAGAAATACTTGACTCTCTGTGTCATGTGTTGTCGGTAGGGGGTAGTTGTCTGGTCCAAGTACTTGTTTTCATAGTTAAATAAATGTTTTAAAGACACCAGTTTCTCAGTTGCTCATTTGTGGAGTCACTTTCTCACTAGGGAAATAAACAAATTTCCACAACATATCTGAACTTGGTCAACTTATTATTGGTGTGTGTGCTCATTCCAGGTGCAGTGGGGTGGAGCATTTTATTCTGGAAGTGATTGACAGGCTGCCAGACCTGGAGATGGTCATCAACGTTCGGGACTACCCGCAGGTCCCTGGCTGGGTGGAGCCCATCCTGCCTGTCCTCTCTTTCAGTAAGGTTAGAGGCTGTAGAATAAATGCATGTACATACACACTTTATATATCGACCCCAAAGTTCTGTTACCATTATGTGTGTGTGTGTGTGTATGTGTTTGAACAGACGGCAGACTACCAGGACATTATGTACCCTGCATGGACGTTTTGGGAGGGGGGGCCCGCCGTGTGGCCCATATACCCCACTGGACTGGGGCGATGGGACTTGATGAGGGACGACCTTAAAAAGTGAGTTGACCTCCCAGGACAGTAGAGCTTTTAACGGTACGCGTCTCGGTTGTGTTAGCGCCCCAGGTTGGAAAGGGAGGATGCATGCTCTGTGTTTCCAATCAGAAACAATGTTTTTGTAGTACTGGCTTCAACCACAAGGGGAACTCCAGGGACAGTCTCATTTATTGAATGCAGTGTTTTTAGATGTGATAAACAACTGTATGTAATTACAAAGATGAGAAGTGAATATCAACAAATATCAATAAAAGTAGACTAGACGTAGTCAAAGGCATGCTTCTAATACCGATATTTTGGGTTTTCTGTATATTTTTGTAATTTGTTGTCATATTTTCACTAAGGTCAGCGGCACGGTGGCCTTGGACCAAGAAACTGTCCAAAGGATTTTTCCGAGGATCCAGGTTAGTGTCACGGTTGACCCGCCCCTGGCGTCCAGCAGGTGTTTCTCACCTGGATTCAGGGCTGAACTTGGCATTCTGTTTGTCCCCCCCCCCCCCCGACAGGACCAGCCCAGAGAGGGACCCCCTGATCCTGCTGTCCAGAGACGCCCCGGAGCTGGTGGATGCCGAGTACACAAAGAACCAGGCCTGGAAGTCTGAGAGGGTCAGTCATTTTTTTCCTCTCTCCTCTGGAGTGACAGACACTTTTAGCAGCAAGTATTTAGCAGCAGGTAGGGGTCTTGCTGTAGCCAAATATTAAACACTTATGCTTTGCACTATGCTTAATTATTTAGTTAGTTAAGCATATGGATGTCATTTAGTTTTTTTCATGCTGTCACATCACTGATGTGTGTACTTCCTGAACTATAACTACTTACCAATACAAATGTTTTTTTTCTTTTTCAAAAGAAAATAATATTAGATTTTTGAAACCCAGCTGCTATTTATTTACCGATCCAAAAATCACATATTTTTTTGTCTCAGGACACCCTAGGCCGACCTCCGGCCAAGGAAATCCCTTTGGTGGACCATTGTAAATACAAGTAAGCACGGCTTCTGAGACCCACTGCACTGGAGGTATGCCTTAACAGAAGTCAAACACTCATCTCCCCTGACCCGCACAGATACCTGTTCAACTTCCGCGGCGTGGCGGCCAGTTTCCGCCTCAAGCACCTCTTCCTCTGCGGTTCTCTGGTCTTCCACGTGGGCGAGGAGTGGCAGGAGTTCTTCTACTCCCAACTGAAGCCCTGGGTCCACTACATACCGGTCAAACAGGACCTGTCTGATGTCAGGTAATCCCGGCTGTCGTTTAGTTATAAACGCATCTATGTCTGGTGGTATCAAATGTAACAACACCCATGTTAAACCCCCTCGTCTTTGTGTAAACTATACGATCGGTGTTCATTGCACTCATGTTGTGGTTCTCTTGTCAGGGCCCTGCTTGAGTTTGTGAAGGAAAATGATGCCATCGCACAGGAGATTGCTTTAAGGTAAAAGACTTCAACAGACTTTTGCAAATGCTGATTATATTATATATTTAGTTATACTAAATACGTACAGCAGTGTTTCTCAGTGTAGGAGTTAGGACACAATAGTGGCTCATAAACTGTTTTCTTTAGGGGCCATTAGTCAAAAGACATCTATGCACAGGCTGTCGTTTATCACTCGGAATGTCTTTACCCTCCTATCCTACAGGGGGCAGCAGTTCATACAGGACCATTTGCGCATGCAGGATGTGTCCTGTTACTGGGAGAGACTCCTCACCAAGTTCAGCCACCTGCTGAAGTACACACCAAAAAGAGATGCCAAGCACAGCCAAATAATCCACAGACCCAGTAAGACGGAACTGTAACCAGGGATCTAAAATCACACTACAATGGGTTTTTATTTTATTTTTATTTTTAAATTTTTAAACACTGTCTCTCATAGCTGGGGATTCACTGATGCAGTTGGCTGTTAGCATGTATACAACTGTGCCATCGGTCACCTAATACTTTATACCCCCCCAAATCAGAGATTGAATTGATTTTGATGAAAGATGTTTTAGTACTGCTAGTGATGTCATGCTCGTCTAAAAAAAAGTTTATCCACCTTTCGACATTCTTGTACTGTAAAATATCCATATGGATCAATATCATCATAATGATATAGACTAATAACATACATACTAATACATCTGAAACACTACTGGCAAGACATTTGTTGTCTGATGCTTGAAACCGTTAACATACAAGATTTTGGTGTTTCCACACTGCCCTCTAGTGACCAAAGTTGTAAATCTCAACCTAATCTTGTTTTATTGTATTTTACTGAATAACACTGAAAAATGTGACACTCAACATTTGTTTAGAATGTTAAACTGTAAAACACTAAGCAATGATCGTCTGCTACCGGATCATTGTCCAATATGTCCCCAATGGCTCAAGAAGTTTTCTTAGTGGGTTCATGTTATTTTTGTCTTTTTGAACAGAATAAGTTGTGTGATTGGAGATAAGTGGCAGGTTGTTAATATAAAGACATGTTGAATATGTTATAGTATTCAAATTCTACTGTGCTCCAATGTTTTTATTTTTTATTTTTTAATTAGTTAAAAGTGTGGTAGAAGTAGAATCTGTGGCAACCTAGTTTATAATATCAAATGCATATGATGGTCAGTTTTCACTGCTATTTTTATATCAATAAACTTGGGTTACTACTATGTCCAGTGAAATTATTTATTTAACATGTGGTGTCTCTCCGAGAAATAAAAATAAGATTCTTAAAAACCATAGTAGTTTAAAAGCACATATTTACACTAACTCGTATTCGTCAACTTTACCACCTTTAACCATAGCCTTTAACGCATTGCTGGAGAGATCTAACGTAATGCAAGGACCTCCACCACGGGGTGGCGCAATACATATATTTTAACGCGAGTAAATGCCTCCTGAGGTCAAATGTTAGCATGCCGGTAGAATGTCATGGCTCATACAGAGAAGGGCATGAATTCAAATCTATGATTTAGCAGATATTTTCCAACTAAAAGACAATAATGAGCGCTGCGGAGACGAGTCGTTGATAGAGATTTACAGTAGCGTCACCTTGCCTGCTGGTACCGGTAAGACGTTTCCTACTAAATATTTCTACTTGAACTAACGTTACATACACTGTTTTGTAGAGTGAGATTAATGAACTGGCATGCTATATTCTCTTGCATATTGTTAAATTAGGAACTATTACGTAAAATCGGAGTTTATCTTTGCTTTTTCAAACACGCTTGCTAATTGTGTTGGTTAGTACCGTAATATATCCCAAGAGCAAAGTAGGTTTTGCTACCTAACCGGTGATGACCGTAAACATACCAGCTTAGGGGAGCATGTTGTTAGAAACTGCGAGGAGGCCCTCATCCCGCTCTGTATTTACAAGTAAAATGGCTAATGGTATGCTCCTGCAAGCTGTAGACTTCTTGTTTTGCATGTGTGCTCCCTGCCTTCATCAGTGTTATTCAACAGCTGTTGAATTGGATGGTGTATTTTTTTTATGTGCCTCTAGGCTGTTTGTTTGAGAGCATGGTATTGGCAGAAGTTGTTAGTGCAACATCCATACCCATACCCACTGCCATGTTGCACTCCTCCTCAGCAGCAGCAGCCCAGTGAAGTGTGATGGAACGGCGGCAACCTGGATGGAGCCCGTCCCCCCGCACGCGGCAGCCAGATTCAGCCCCCCGGGTCATGTTAACCACCCATCTCCTGCAGAGCCTTCTCCAAAGCTCCTCCTCACGCCTCCTGCTCCCCAGGGTGCACGCAGCTGACTCGCAGATGCCGGTCTCCTCTTCCTCCTCCTCCTCCTCCTCCCCGGTCTCCTCGCCTCGGCCTGTGTCCGGTGACATGCCAGGAAAAGTGGGAAAGCCGGAATTCCCGGACAACGGATGGGACCGGATCAAGGAGCTCTTTGACAAGGAGTTAGTTATTTGTCTTGATGATTCTCCAGCTGGGGCTGTTCTAGTGTAACATTACAAACATTTAGTTGCGTTTTATTTTAGTTTTTAATGAAAGACACCCTCATGCTTTCTATATTAGG
>JAODLI010038795.1:0-18209 GCA_027575585.1 Percopsis omiscomaycus | reverse complement strand
TTTTTTTAACATTTTTAAAAGGTTTAACCCCCCCCCCCCCCCCCCAGGCCACACTATCGGCTGGCAGGGTTTCTAAACTGTATCGAAGTGCTGAACTGGATATTGTCTGTCGTCTAAATCAGTGTTCAACTTACACAGTTGGTCTAAACCACCCCATAGTATCAATGAACACAGTTGGTTTAAACCACCCCATAGCATCAATGGCAAATGTATTATTTTCTTTTTCTCAGGAAAGGCAAGTACACCAATCAGCCATTACATTAGGACCATCCACCCGACCATTCACGTGATGTAAAAGAAAACGTGTTTCATCAGAACAGGCCACCTTCTTCCATTGCTCCGTGGTAAAGTTCTGATGCTCACGTGCCCATTAACACAGGGGTCAGCATGTGCACCCTGACTGGCCTGTGGCTACACAGCCCCATACGCAACGAACTGCGATGCGCTGTGTGTTCTGACACTTTCTATCAGAACCAGCATGAACCTTTTCAGCAATTTGAGCTACAGTATCCCGTCTGTTGGATCAGACCACACGGGCCAGCCTTCGCTCCCCACGTGCATCAATGAGCCTTGGCCGCCCGTGACCCTGTCGCCGGTTCACCACGTTTCCTTCCTTGGACCACTTTTGATAGGTAATGACCACTGCAGAGCGGGAACACCCCACAAGAGCTGCAGTATTGAAGATGCTCTGACCCAGTCGTCTAGCCATCACAATTCTGACCTTGTCAGAGTCGCTCAAATCCTTACGCTTGCCTAATTTTCCTGCTTCTAACACATCAACTTTGAGAACAAAATGTTCCCTTGCTGCCTAATATATCCCACCCACTGACAGGTGCCATCATAATGATATTATTAGTGTTATTCACTTCACCTGTCATTGGTCATAAAGCTGATATGGCTGATCGGTGTGTATTAACTATATGTACATGAAAAATAACAACGTAAAACAACATCCTATCAATCCTTATAGTACATTAAATTAAATTAACAGTTTTTTTTATCAACAACTTGTCATTAAGTTGGTTACCTTCCTATCGAGTCTCTTAACAAAAATAAATATCAAGAAGATTCAACTGATCAGTTAATAAATGCCTAGATTGGCCCCTATTCCGATCTTTTACATATGCGCTTATAGTCTTTAGATAGATACATTCAAAGTATAAAATTTAAATTCAATATTGAGGGAGAATTCCGAAACGCGTTTTAAAGCTTAAATGAAGGAATAGATTGACGGATGAATTGATGGAGAGGGATGGGTGGATCAGATAATTAATGAGGTTTTGATGTGATGGATATATTGAACTGGACGCCTGTGGAAAAATAAAGTATCACGCCAACAAGTCCTGACTTGTTGAAAAGAGAATAGATAAATGAAGTTTGACCTCAGAAAAATAGGTCTTATCAATATATTATTAGGCCCCTGCCTCTCTTCCTCATTAGCCAGCTTGTTATCAGGGTATTCATAAATCAGAACATTCTTATAGGATTTCATTTGACATTTAAATGTGATTGCAATGTGATAACTGATTCATACTTGGGTATATGTTAAGTCAAATTTGTACCAAGTACCAAGAAGTTCGCCCTTCCATAGGCTACACAATATATAATTCACAATTCCATTCAAAATCCAAGGGAGGAGAGCCGTGTGGTGATGAAACAGAATGGTTGAACATTTTGTTGTTTAACAAGGTCTTTATCAGTCTCCCCCAGTGAATCCATTTTGATCTCAAGAAGAAATGAAGAAAGCAGGAAAGTATAAAACGGAATTTTGAAATACATATGCTAACAAGTCGAAAACAATCAGGCTTGCAAAAAAAGGTGGAAAAATGATTTTCATCATGTTTTTTCATCATGTCCCAATGATCAGTTTATGTATTGTCCAATAGCAAGTTCTGATACTGATGCAATTTAAAAATAAATAAATATAATATATATTCAATTACACAGCTACACGAAAGCCATTTATGTGGATACATTCTGCTTGGGATCATTCTTGTCCACAATAAAACCTACATTTTTGACTTTTCTAACAGAATGAATACAAAATAAATCTATTAAATAATTTCATAGTTAAATCAAGTCAGCACAACATTGCCATAAATACATTCTTATCGCAGAGATATTCTTTCAGTTATGTTTAACTGCTGACAGCTTAGAAAATAGTTTGACTTAGAGTTCATTAGTACATTTTACAGTTATCACAAGATTACTGTAAGTCTTTACAAAAAACATGTGCTTTGCTTTCCTCCATTATCTAAATGGTCTGTGTCATCAGGCCTATTATTATGAAAATAGAGAGATTTATATCTGCGATTATATATGTGCTTTATGCCTTTTGGAAAGCTACAGCCAATTGCAAATTGCATTGTGGGAGATTGGCTTCTGGTGGACTGTCCGAACTGTTACCGGCCTCTTTTTTATAAAAATACTAATATATATATATAATATATATATAATATATATATATTAGACCCTCCTGTGTGTGCCTTGGGAAGATGTAACATCTCAGGAACTGCTCCTTGCAGTTCCTCGACCACTTAGTCTCCCTCATTGCTTTGTCGTTGATTTGATTATCGTTTTCACCTGTTTCCCCTTGTATTTAAACCCTATGTTCCTGTTAGTTTGTTGATGGTTATTTCATGTTTGTAGGCCCTCGTTTTTTGTTGCTTTTCTCAGTGTTTTTAGTTGACATTTACTGTCTTATCCTTTTGTACCTCTGCTGGTGTGGATATTTTTGCTGAACCTTGCCTGTAACCCCGGCTATGATTCAGCCTCAAGTAAAGATCTCACTTAACTGCACTGTGTCTGTGCCTCCATTGCACTTGGATTCGCCAGTAGAACCGTGACACTTGAATTCTTAACTGACTGTAGAAGTATAGTAACAAATGCAGAGTTAGCTCTGAAACTAACCAAGAGCTGTTGTACTTGATGTTACCAGCTGTAGCAAATTCACCATGCAGTCCCAACAGAGGAACATATTGCTACCGGTGACGTGTGGAGGCTCCATACAGCGAGACAACAAGCCACATGTGGGGAAGGTCTGAGCCACAGCAGTAGGGAATTTAGGGAGAATCCCAGTCAATACTGTACAAGCAAACAATTATGTAGGCTGTGTTAAATTAGCCTGTCGTCAGGTAGTTCCGTTAACTTAATGAAAGTCTGCCAGGTTATTATTAACATACAGTACTTGTGTATCAATCATTTCAAGTTCCATTACTCATTACCTTCCTTGAGTAGGAATAACAGCATTCAGTCATATGTCAGTCCATCGCAGTCCACATGCCCTGAATGCTATTAATTAAACCTATTAATTAAAGCCAGTTCAGCCAGACTGAGCTGATAAGATATGGTTTCCTCTAGATCAAGATCGAGATTCTTTATTGTCATTGTACCATAAAATTCAGTTTAGCAGCTTTCCGTTATTTACAGAGGACCTTACAGTATCTGCAATATTGGGCCAATGCTTTGTGTCTGTGTTTACTGTAGTTTTTACTTGGCTGTTTTCAGTGGTTAAATTAGCCAATGTAAAAAAGCAATGCATATTATGAAGTACTGTGTTCACGTAAAGATCAAGTGATCCCACACTGATTATCCAGTATGCATGTGACAAGTGTTTGTACTTGGTATTGTCTGCATTACGAGCCACTCTCCCGGCACACCAGCTTGTTCGCTCTCATTCTTTCTTGTTCTTGCTATACTTTTCATACTCTGCTTAAAAACAAATGTGCAGTCTGGGGCCGGAGAGCAGAAGTGATGAGACTAAACTAAACCTGGAGACGCATCATTTTAATCAATGTTTACGAGGAGTCGTTTCAGCCCTGCTTGAAATTATTCCACACCAGAGGCGCGATGAAAGCCAGGCTGAAACCTACTGAAGCCCCCACACACACACAACCCTGCCTTTTGTTTATTTCAAAGTTCTCCTTTAAGCGGACCTTTGTCGAGCCATCCCATCTTCATTCGGCAGAATGTACAGTACATATAATTTATTGTCTATACTCTAGAGGAAGTTACATTGTCGTTTTCATAGTTTGCTGCTTATAAGAGCTTACATATTAATAGACCTCTGCCTCTCTAGTAAAACCATCCTTTCCACAATCTTGACTACTTTTTCTTAAATACCATACCAGATAGTATTAATTTTATTTAGAAGTTACACATCTTTGGCATCGGTTCACATCTGTTTATGGTCAATACCAAGTATGAAACCAAGTATCTATGTCGTATTCATCTATCTGAGTTACTGTCTGTCATCGGTTCATTCTAATTAGAAGTGCGGCCAGTAATCCCACATTCAAGGCAGAGGTAGCTCTTAGTAGAATCCATTATTCAGGAGCACTGCTCTCCCCTGGGCCAAACAGAGGGAGTTCTCAGTCCTTAGAACCAATCAAAAGTTGGTTGTGTGTGTGTGTGTGTGTTGCTTATATGCGTGTGTTTGTCTGCGTGCACGTGATTGTATAACGGCTCTGTGTGGCTGCGGGGAGATTGTATTGCCACTACAGATAACTTCAATCTAGTCCTTTTCAGCTCTTAGAGGAGCTACTGATGAGGAGGCAGACTATCTCTGCTGCTCCTTAAAGCCATTGTGAATTCTTTACCATACAATGCCTCGCTTCAGGCAGAGCCGTTTCGTCTGAGCACTGCAGGTTTGACGGGCTCTTGTTCGCGGCTTTTCTGCCTCTCTATTCCCATCCCTCTGTTTCTGCGTGTGCCTGCCCCGGATTGTGCGGTACATCGATAAAACGCAAATAGACGTGGCTGTGCCTCGTGGTGACGCGTGTTCCCCCATAACAAATGTTCTTAATAGCTTTATTAATGAGGCTTCATTATGGATCAATCCTAGGTGACCCAATGGGTACATACTGTTCACTAAACGTTACACTCCTCACCGTTGACGTTTGAAACGCAGGTGTGCAGAAAGGTTGCCTCAAGGGGACGGCCAGAGGATGTCGTGTACCTAGATATGTAGGGGGAGGAGTAGAGAGGAATGTGAGCCACTCCGGTGCAGGGCGGGGGCACATGCTCTCTGAGTTGTAAACCAAAACAAGAAACTCTGAAGTTCACTTCTCGGTTTCTGTTTTCCAATTAAGGTGGCAAAGAGTTAGGCTATACATGTGTAAGTATGTGATAAAATTACAGTGGGAACCAGCCAAGTGTTGGGAAATTGTGCAATTAAGTAAAGTAACACCTTGCAAATGCAACGGATGCATGCCAACTGCTGTGTGACCCGAAAGGTTATTGAAACGGCAATTAAAACATTCACAAGGTGATCACCACAGTTCAGCGGCGCGACTTAAAGAAACACTTCTCTCATTTTGCCTCTATGCTGCCATTGAGTTTTTGTCTCATCGCGTGGCTATTTATTGTCGTTATTTCACTGCTTATTTAACAGGGCAGCAATTACATTCCAACCTATCTGCCCATTGGGAGCTCTGCCACAGAAAAGCAGCCTGTCGAGAGTAAAGCGGTTGTGGGGAGGCCGTGCCAGAACCTTAAAGCAACGCAGTTGGTGCGATATTTAGTGAGGACATGGTGTGGGGGTTTTCAGATTAGCAAGGGCTGACACTCCATATACAGCACTTGAAATGTGTTTCAATGAAGCTACTTAAAAACATGATGAGCCCAAGGGTCTAGGGCAGCACAGTCTTTGTGGACACAGCCGGAGCAGAGAACCGTTAATCTGCAATGTCAATGTAAACCTGAGGGGCTACGCATTTATTAGGCATGTGAAAATGGCGTGTAGGACTAGTGTATTTTATGCTAATGCTAATGCGAGGGTGTCCCCTAAATCATATTATCCTTGAGCAAGATATCGTAGCCTTACCTGCTTCAGGGAAACCAGATTAGCTGCTGAACCTACACCTTGTAGAATAATTTTGTGTGTGTGTGTGTTTATCTACGCACAAACAAAGCTGTAGTAGTATGTAGTGGTATCACTGCAAGTAATAAATCAGCCCCCATAATTCCTAATAACAAATAACAAACACTGAGTGGTTACTTTGGTTTTTATCAACCCAAATGTTGGCTACTAATACATTCATGAGAGAAAAACTTCCAAGCTGTAAAAGTAATTACATCTAATTTAAATGCAGTTTATTCTTCCTGATACTGTGAATAGTATGACTCATCTGGTACTCAAAGTTAGTTCTTCTGTACAGCAGCCTCAGTCAGTATCTGGGGAGTGACTCAACACTGATGACATAACAAAGACCACAGCACAATTGTGGAACAAATCACTCATCTAAACTACCACTCTTCCAGTGCTACATACTGTATTATTTTAACCCATTGTTAAGTATGTAATTTGTGTACTTTCTATCAATTTCTATCAATTAGGACCTGGGCATTTTAAAATAAGCATTACAAATTTCTACCAAACATAATAATAGGACTACGCACAACAACAAACTACAATAATAGTGCCACGCAGTATTGGAATACCTGGTTTATTGGGATTCACGTAACTGTATATTAATGCAAGATTATTGCCTTCATACTCCCACTAAAATAACATAAAATGACAAGGCGTATTGGCATTCAAAAGCATGCACATTGGGCTGTACTCTGTACTGAGTCAGATAGAATGGCCTGCACTAACCAGAATATTCTCAGATGCTCCATTAACGCAGGCAGGGGAAAGTCATTTCCTTTTGATTCCAACAACGCGAGGAGCATAATGAGTCAAACTCACTTCCCTCAGCCTGACAATAACTGGCAGGTGACCTTTTCAATTGGTTCAGGTGCATGGCAGCGCAGCCCCGTAGAACACGAGCATCGCATGTCGTACACGTCACCCTAGAGTGACCCTCTAAAGCCGAGGCGCGGCACCATCAATCTCGGCCGGCCATGTCAAGCCCACGTTCCTCCTGGCAGCTGACAGAAGGACAAAAAAGAGGAACGCGCCGGCATTTTTCGCTAACAAGCTTCATTTAACAGCCAAGTCAAAAGGGGAGCAAATGTTAAGCCCGGCGGTGTATTGGGGAAAGCTTAAACCCTGCTTGCCTTTTTACAATCACCTCAGCTCTAAAATAATTTATACTTGAAACCGATAGAAATATTGGTTCATGACCGAACCTCTCATTTTGCCATGATAAACATGGGCAGCATAGCAAAAAAGGTGACAAAAACAGAAGTATTGGTAAGTTATTTCATCCACATGAATATTGCCCACATATTAGTCTACTTAGTACTACGTTTATTTTGGAAAGCTGGGCTCAGAGGAAAGCTGGGCAACTGGTCCTTACCAAATCATCGGTGCCAAATCTCTTTATTAATTAAATAGAGACTAATCACTCTCTTAATCACTTCCCATCTGGGTGATTGGGGGTGTGTTTTAATCAGCAGGATTAGTCGTGTAACTGTGGGGGAAAAGACCCATAGGAATGGAGTCTATTAAGTCCAAGCGTTTTGGATAATGAATCTATTTTTACTTGAATGTTTGCTGCTGGCGCGTCTCGCGGTATTTAACACTGCGCAAGCCATCTACGTGAATCCGGAGGCTACTCGAGCTGTGAAGACCTTGGGATCTCCTGAATTTTTTTTTTTTTTTTTGGGAGTGTGGGAATAATTTAGTGAAGTAGCAGGTGAGCTAAGGCAGTTCCTTAGACCATGCAGAATTCTGCAACCTTGAGGTTTATTGTATGTAATGAGGTACTAGAGGGTTATTAATAATTCAAATCCAAAAAAACAGATGATTAAACCCCCTGCAGAGCGGCCATGTTACTGTAATACCACTGGGTGAAAACACGTCTCCAAAATTCCAGCTTCACAGAACAGTCAATTATCCATTATCCAATTGACTAGGCTTTAGTAAAACCTAATAGTGAACTGTCTGGGCACACAAAGGATCAGGTCAGCCTCCAAATGCCAAAAGTAACTTTCCCGGGATCTATCATCCAAGGAAAGAGCATGTTCATTAGTTGCTGCCAGAGGGGTTATGTTTAGCATTGCAGAGTTATTGGTGATATTGCTAACTTTATAATTAGCAGATTAGACTTGCAGTGAGTACAATTAAGGAGCAGGTGAGGTTTAGGCGTCTTGCTCAAAGAGAATTACAACACAGCTGTTCAGATGGGAGTCGAGCTCACATATCCAGCCTTTATGTAAACACAGTGCTGAAAATCTTTTTGTTTGGCTGGGCCATACTGGATTCGTGGCATTAAATACGTATTGTTATTGTTTGCAGGTGAATGCCTTTGTCTCGATGGCTACATGAAAGACCCAGTCCATAAGCACCTCTGCATTCGCAACGAATGGGGGCCCAATCAGGGGTAAGTAATAATGTAATAACGTAATAATGGCCTGTGATTGCTCATTAACACTCTAAAAGTCCATGGAAAGCAATCTATGCCAAGAAGACCGTATGTCCTCCAAGCATTATACAAGGCGGTTTATTTTCAGGCAGAAACGTTGCAAAGAAAATATCTAGTGTTGCAAAATGCCAATTGAAATCCGGCAGCCAGACAAATCTTTGATGGCAAGCAGTGTCTAAACATCCACAGATTCATAAGCAAGTAGTTTGTCAACCGTTAAACAATTAAAAAGTCAAACTCTAGGCCATTGCTCATCACATTATTATTGTTGTGCTGGCATGTATTAGTGGAACCCCAAGATTAAAGACCACCCCAATTTGTTTAAGTGGCAAACACTGTATATTTACCTCAGTGCAGCAATTATCTATTTTTTTGTAAATAGTAGGCCATACACTCTGTGGAATTAAAGTAATAAAAATATCAAGAGAGGAATGCCTTTTAGTGACATTGCCTGGCTTTCTGCAGACATGGAGTCTGTCCGTCCCTTTGGGTTCAAGATCACACCTTGTTACTACAATTACAATATGATTCCAAGACGTGAGATCTTTTGGCAGTGCTAAACACTGTTGCTGTCCTCCAGAAACTCCTTTTAAATGTTTAATTGGGTTCACTTCTGGTCATTGAGTCTCACCACATTTTTCAAACTGCCGGGTGACCTGCTCACAGTGTGTGGATAGAGGCATTGCAGTCCTAAATGCCCATGCTAAAAACGTACCATTTATCGCAGTGCTTCTCAAACTTTTTTGGTTTCTCTGCCTCCATTTCAACCCTGCAATACCTTCGAGTACCTATAGGGGTACTCTCATTTGAGAAACACTGGTGTACTGCATTCCATTTACCACCATTAACCACTATTAAATACCACTCAAAGGGACACTCGATTTGTGTCCGCTATTCCCCTTTGTGGTTGAAACCAGCATTGCAAAAACGTGTCCCTCCCACACCTTAGTGCTGAGTTGTTTGCACCATTCTCTACTTCTCCCCCTACATAGACCCACACCATGGGCTACCCCTCCTCCTACACAGTTGTGTGGGGAGGGAATTTGGGGTTCTAGGGACGCTACAAAACATTTGAGAAGCGTACATTTAACACACACGACTTACCACACACCAGGGTCAAGTTCAGAATTCAATGTTTTTCAGCTTTTCTTTCTCTGGAATTTTCATGCAGTCTTTTCTTTTCTTTTTTTTTGGTTCAAATTCCCCCATGCTTTCCCTGTCACCGTATCATTCGGTGACAGGGCGGGCAGCGCGGAGTGACTTAAACGTTCAGCGACCTGCGCTAGCGGCGGGCGAAGCCGCTATCTTTTTGCTTACAGTAGCGCGGAGGTTCAGTCAGTGTGACACGGAAACCCTGTCACTCCTTCTTGTTCTGCCTCTGCACACGGTTAAATCCCCTGGCCTGCCATCCCTCATTAATCTCCATCATTCTCTCTCTCTCTCTCTCTCTCTCCCTCTCCCTCTCTCTCTCTCTCTTTCTCTCTCTCTCTCTCTCTCTCTCTCTGTTCACCATATGTTTCCTCCACCCTTTCCCAGTCTCCATTCATCTCTCTTTCTCTGTCTGCTGTTCACTGCGAGTTTCTCTTTTTCACTCCCTCTATTCCTGTCATCGCCGCTCCTTGGCGTGGCTGATGAGTAGAAGTCACATCGCCTAGCTGCTGATGCCGGGGAGGCCATTTTCCAATCAGTGTGTTTACACGCCGCAAACAGCATAATTCTGGGTTTGATATGCGCTGCTTATTGGAAGGCAGAAATAACGCAGTCGAAGCACAACGTGATAAAGATTGAGGTGGGGTGGGGGGGGGGGGGTCGGGGGTGCTGAAACATTTAAAGGTTATTCTCGTGCACTTTGAACATAAAGTTTTACTCCCTTTTGCCGCACTCACTTTTCTTTCCTCTTTCTCTCTGTGATCTGTTCTTGCTTTTCATGCTAGTCCGTGGCCGTACACCATTTTCCAGCGTGGTTTTGATCTTGTCATGGGAGAACAGCCCTCTGATCGCATTTTCAGGTAAGGGGGAACTTCACAAGAGCTGTTCGTCAGAACTGTGATTCCATGACATGGTGTTTTTTTTGTTTAACGTCGCTATAGCCTAGATTGAGAGATTGTTTTATTCATTCATTTTATTGTTGTTGTTTTTTTCTTCTTTTGTTTTATAGACTCTGGTCTTCTAACACATTGCACGGTTAAATAAAGTCTTTGGAGTAGGAAAAAAAAAAGACTTTCCAGTTTTCCTTTTGTCATGATTAAGACAGAAGGGGAGAGTGTAGTCTCTGGGTGCAACAGGGCTGTCTATTGCCCCTCAGACTGTCACTTCTAAAGATGCCAGGTAACAGGGTGAGAGATTCCATTTTCAACTTCGAATGGTAGAGCCAAACTATGTGCTTTTAGCTCAGATACTCAGTGAAGAGCACAGTCTCACCTACAAGATCCATCACCATCACATACATGATTACCACTAGCTAGCGCTATTTATATATTGACATTTTCATTTGTTATTATTGTTTTTGCATTGTTTACCTCAGATGCGACAGTTTGCTTAATTTGTGCAATGTGTATTTGCAATGTGCTTTTTAGATTGTAAGCTGTTGCATTGGGTTTGAGCCAAACAGTCAACTAAAGCTTACACAACAAGATATATTTTGTATTACATCGAGGCAATTTGTTTGATGGGTGTTTTATTCAGCTGTGTCATTCCCTCTACCTTCTAAAATATGCCCCGGATAGAAAGATTTTACAGTTGGCAGAATGCCACTTTTCTGTTTATGCTGGATGCAATTTTAGAGTGCATACAAGACAAACACTTGAATTCTCGGATACAATTTCAAGTCTCCGATGCAGCGTGCGAGCATCGGCACAATACATGTATGCTGTGCGTTCCATATTGATTCTCAGTGAGTGAAGAAAGGGAAAGTGATGATCTGCTGCTCCTCACCTCGTCTGACACCAACCCTTTCAAAACACCAGCGCCGGGAAAAAACAAAAACCTGATTATGTTATATTGCTGCTTTCCAACAAAGGCGGTCTTTACACGGTTCATGTAACCCACTCCTACTGTATAGCTGCGAGCACCATCTTCCTGCCAGTAACTGAGGCACTGAAATGGCTAGCATCGAGCTAACATCTTTGTCAATCATTCTGATACATTGCAATTTCAGATAGAATGTTTGTGTTTTTTGCAGGATTTTTTCTTCTTCTTCTTCTTTTCCCCCAATCCTGTCCAGCCGAGCCTTTTAAATTCCCTCTGTCCTTAAAGCACTCGCACACCAGCCACCCTTCCTAATTTAAATGTTTAGGGCTTTGAACTACGCCAAAGTGCTACATCTGCTCCAAATGTCGGAAAGGACCTTGAATATCAATGAGTGCTCGCAGGGCCAGCCATCAACTTATTTGCCCTGGCCAATATATTACGATTAAACACAGAGCCAATTTGTGTTACACGTACATATTGATAAGGAGGAGAAAAAAAATAAAACACACACTGGGGTTTAGCAGGGAGTAACAAATACAATCAACTCAGACGGTCTGCCATTCACACATTAGTAGCAGACAGCTACAAGATAATGTATAAATAATACAGCAGCACAACAGGTACCTATAATGGAGAGGCTGTAAAGTAGATGTTAATTTGTACCTATGGTCACCTTTATGCGTCATACCGCTTCGCTGGGAATTTAAGCACTCCTCTGGTGCACAGAAGTCCGAAAAGGACCACTATAGGACCAGTGGCAATGGCTTCCTCAGAAATATTATGGATATAATACAGTTTTAATAGACCTGCAAAACCATAATCGCTCACTAGAATCCAATGCATTATATTAAATGGAAGGACAGCGGGAGATTGATACATAGAACACTTGAGTTTGAAACAAGGACGCTAATGGGATGTATTTAATTAAGTGCCTCCCTCTTTAATCGCCCCATTGCTGGCTGACTGGAAATACATACCGGTATAGCCCCCGCAAACTTAGTGGCCTTTCCATATGCTAGGTTAGCAATTAAAAAAAAATGCAAATTGAACAATGTGAATGTAAAAATGTGTTTACTCTGCAGAAAATGGCCATTAAGCAGTTATTCAACAAGTTCGGTCTTTTGTACAAGAAACCATGCATAATTCATTTGTGCTAATAATGCGTTTCATGTTAATCAGCGGGCACCGTTTTAACATCCACTTATAAGTGCATTTTCCCCCACAACGCATGCAAAGAATGATGTTCATTGGATTCACTAATGAAGACTTGGAGAAAGTATGTTCTAGTATTGTGTTGTTTAGAGCTGTTTATCGACCCTGTTCAAATATCGTTTGGTCCTTCTTTGTTAATTTCTATAATATAATAGGAATAATAATATCCCCTGTAAAACGTAAACCAAGAGTGGCTCTGGTACATTTGTATCTGTGCCTTAATAATTTAATTTCACTTAAAAATCACTTAAAATTGTCTTTGGTGGATTGTTTCTTCTCTCTCTTTGTTTGTTTGTTCTTCCTTGCTTACATTATGTGCACGTTATCCACCTTGTTTTGAGGAAATTGATATAAAAAAGCAAGCCTATATGGTAATTATTTATTATCGTTATCCACCACCTTGAATGGCACAGATTCACCTACACCTTGGGAGAAGGCATGTGGCTGCCGTTGAGCAAAAGCTTTGTCATCCCGCCAGCCGAGCTCGCCATCAATCCCTCAGCCAAGTGCAAGACGGACATGACTGTCATGGAGGATGCAGTGGACGTTCGGTGAGTCATTACTTTTTTCATATAACCTTTTATTATAAGAGCAAAGTTTCAGTGGAGTTGTTATGGTAACTCTTACCAAAGACAAAAAAAAAAAAAAAGGTTTTGAGGCGAGGTAGGTTTTTGCTGACCGCTGCACCAACTGGAAACACCATCTCTTAAGTTCTGCACACAAAAAAAAAAGTCTAGTAAGTTTTTAGCTCTTGGGGAATTGTCACTCGGAGTTTGACTGCTTTTGACCGAACTCTACTGCACTCTATTTTCTATGCAGGGTAGCCGACAGCTAGCACAGTGGTTCTCAACCCTTGTACATTGCACTCTTGCCCATTTCCCTTTTGTGCTTGGTATGAATTTCCATTTTCCTGTACTAGCTCTGTGATTATTGTGTTGTTTTTGTCGTTGATGCTGATGATGATGTGTTGATGTTCTTTTCAGTTTTATGTGAACCCTGGCTGCAAAACAACTTTCCTCCTAGTGGGACAATAGAGAGAACCTAACCCAAACTGTGGGACAAGAGCCCAAAAGGGGTTGTGAGATGATTTTATGGGGGGTGATTAAATAATTGTTTTAAATGATCTTTTTAATAACAATACTTCTAAAGTTTACTAGAAAATTATCTTATCGTTATATTGTAGTGTTTATTGGCATTACTTCTAATATTGTGTGTGTATATTGAAGATGGTGCTCATGGTTGTTCAGGCTGTGTATTTTTTAGGCTTTTATGCCTTTTAAAAGATTCATCGCCTGATGCAACATTTTGGGGTTTAACGGTCGAAAGATTTGCGAACGGCTGAGCTAGAAAATAATAGCTTTATAATAACTGTGTCTTGTTACAAAATCTGTTTTGTTCTGTTAACCTTTTGAACCTATCTGTGTTTTAAATTATATTTATTTTCTTTTTTTTTACAGCAAGGTTAATAAGACACTTTGCAGAAGTCTGTTGTGATTTAACAGTGTAATAAACAGGAAATCAATAATGTCAGAGCAGGAAATAAACTAGTTAGAAATGTGGCCTCATAGAAATCACTTGAATGAAATTGTTAAATGGTTCATAATTTCTCCAGGGTAAGAAGTGTTTACTCTGCTATCATCACTTTCTGCAGAGAAAGTTCTACCCAACAAAGTAATGTCACACCCAGCTCTCTGCATCCTTGCCACTTATATGCCTGTAATATTTGTGGATTCATTGTAGATGTAAAAATATTTCATATTTTTGTATCCATTTGATGAAAAAAAAGTTCCTAAATGTAAATAGTGCTTCCTGCTGTGGCAATGGCATTTGAAAAATGGTTTCCTTACAGCCAGTGATGCAGAACTCAGAGTTACAGTTTATGTTTGACCTTTAAAATCATTCTAGTAGACCACTTGCATAACAATAAGCAACATCTGAAAGTGTTGATTTATTGGCCCATTGCATTATTCTACATCTCTATAAAGCCCGGCAAGATAGTATAGTGGTCTAGGTGTTGGGCTCCTAGCCAGAAGGTTGTGATTTCGAGCCCCAGTGTTGGCCTACCTGTAAGCATCCTTGAGTAAGAGGCCTAACCCCTACCTGCTCCATGTAATAGCAGCATGTAATTGTAAGTCGCTTTGGATAAAAGCGTCTAATAAATTACCTAATTGTAATTGAAAAAAAGTTCAAAACTTATATTGGCGATTTCCAAAAGTGAATTTTTTGGAAGATGTACGGCAATATCAACAAAAGGGATTTTATTTACCCTTTTTAAGACGCACTGAAATGTTCTCATTTATATTTCTTTTATTCTATTTAATCAACTGAATATGTGAGAAATAATGCCATTGGGAATTTTATTTAGCAGCACTCTTGAACTGACCAAAGATGTTGAACTTGAGTATGTTGATTATGCAAGAAATGTGTTTAAAATATAATTGTCAGCCCAGTGTGCCAGCAAGTCTACATGTTGCATGTACTCATATTTATCTGAATTTTGTGTATTACAAACTTCCACAAACACACTGAATAAAAAAAGTACCATTTTTGTTCTACTCTCAACAAATGAACACTCTGATAGATTGGATGATACAGCACTAAATCCTTGTTCTTCTGCCTTGGGAGAGTGCTGGAACAGAGTGAAATGAAGTGTGGAGCTGAATCTGTTACACCATTGCATTAAAAATGAAGCTGGCTGGAAAATAGTCAGATCGGTCAGGGATTGTAACCCGCAGTCAGCATTGTGGCAAACACTGTGCATAACAATTGTAGTTTGAGCCCACGCCGTTTTGAACATTTTATTTGAAGTTGTTTAAATGATTCTCTTAAGTTTTCCCTGGAGTCTGTGAAAATCATTGCTACAAACTATACTGTATATGTGAAGCAGCTAATTTGATTGGTAATTTGATACCGTCTTTCTCCAAACATGAACACAGGTATAAATGATCTTAGTTGAGTAAATCTGTATGCCTTAAAATAATGCCTGTGAAATCCTGCTAATGAAATGCAGTTGTAAGCAAAGGATTGGCCAAATTATATATTTTGTGACGTGAAAGGAAGAAAAGTGACCATATATTTGGCCACAGGTGTGACATCACTCTGGATTATAACCAATCGCCTCTGACCTCTCCTCCCACTCAGATACCCAATCAGTATCTGAGTATCAGTATCTGAAAAAACGGAAGTTTGAAATGATATGGAATGATATGTCAATGTTAATGCACAGTGCCTCAGTAGGCAGCATATGCCTTTTTCTGTGGGGCACTGCCTTCCTCTCCACACACAAATAATATATGGTCCCAGGCCAGCACATGGCTGCCCAGAAAAGAGCACTCAAAATATAGATATTGTTACGAAGCTCCAGAGGTCTTTGCCTGCAACGGCAGTGCTCTGTAGCTAGGACTGGGCGCTCAGATGGATACAGCGCCACGCCTGTTGTGGTGGAGTAATGCAGGCACACTTCAGAGAGCGTTCTGAACACAACTTGAGCTGTTGCCTTCTGAGGTACCTTGTCATTTCAGATTTTGCATGAATGGGCAAAAGTTGCTGATACTCCAAGTCATTACTTAGGAACACCCCATTTCACTGATGACTTTTTACAATGTTACATTACATTATTATTCAGGTACAGGTTTTACTGTCATTATTATAATTGTTATTGAATATACAGTGGGCATGCTCATTCTTTACGTGAAATACATATTCCATGTTAAGGGTCTGTCTTCTCTATAATCTTGAATAAGAAGCTAATGCAATTTAAATTGTATGGTAAAAGAAGGCAATTAAACCTGGCTACACAATGTTTTTCAATAGCTAATGGTCACAACGGTGTGCCAGTGTGCTTCATTGTGTACTGACGTGGTCTTAGCTAATGACCAGCCTTTTACACTTTGCTAGCTGTCCATGTAAATGGTTGCTGTAATTAAGGCTTACATTCAATGGCTCTCTCAACTGCAGACAGCTACCCTGAACAAATAGTTACATGTAAGCAGGTAGCATTTATGCTTTTTTTAAGTGTGCAGTAGCCAAGGTTGAATTTGTCTTTTCAATCAAACTTTTATTTTATAAATAACACCGTAACATTCTGGATATGTCTTGGTGGTCAAACATCAGATTCTGCTTGCATGGTAATCCTTTGATCAAGAGGTAGTCAGATAACACTCATTGAGTGAATAAATGAAAGAATGAAACCATGGCCTATGTTCTACCTACTAAATGCACAGCAGGAAACTCTCCCGTAAGTGGAGAAAACAATGTCAGGTCCAAAAGGTGTAGCGCGGCAAATTGCTGTGATGTCAAGTAGCTCTGGTAAACATTGTTATTGTGCCATTTGGAATACATGCAGATGTCAGATGTAATTGTAGATTTTCAATAGTTCAATAAGTGTGTGATCTGTGGATGTGCCTTATCATAATTACACTTCCCAAATAACAATTTTCTACCTCTTCACTGCAGTTTCGCCATCTGTCATTCTAAGGGAACTATCTGTTTGATTGAAGATATTATTCATGTCAACAAAGTAACACACAATTATATTAGAAAAGTGTTTTGCAAGATCAGTTTGACTGAATAGCAACAGAACCTTGTGAAAACAAACAAATGTATGTTATGTTAGAATAAAGAAAGAACAATATTTTGTGAGATTGTGAGGTCCCATGACAAAGTTCATTGGCAGAAGTATTGGAGGGTATTTTTGCCTTACTGTATATCTTTGTGAGAGATGCTCACTTTTGACTTTAGCTCACCAATCTCAAGTACACACTGGATTTGGATGACCTGCCCTCTGTTGGGGCACACACTGTGCAAATCAAAGAAACCACAAATAGACTGCTTATACTGCTATTGTAATACTTATCCATGTTGTTTTTATTAAGTAATACTGATGGTTGAAGTTGAATGGCATTACAAGTGCATCTTTCTTCTTTTTGTCTTACTCAAAAATGAGTAAATTCTTGAAAGTAGTTAGTAACAGTTTTCATTAAGTTGTTGTATCAGAAGGATCAGTTTTGACACATCGGTGAACCTGTGCTTTGACAAGTTGCTTAAAGATCATTGCACACTTTATAGATATGCTGTATACAAAATGAATTTTAAATGCCTTAGATTTAGACATGATAAAAAAGTTCTCATAATATAAGAAATTTGTAAAAATTTGTATTTTTCTTGATTCATAAAGTCTTAAATAGATCACATGTGATCCATTGTGAGTAATGGGCAACACGGCTAATAATACATATAAACAATTGAAATAAAACCTTTGTTTTTAAGTCTGCGGATCGATGTTTCTAATTAATTCCATCGCTTGTTGTTTTCTTTCTTGTTCAAACTGCAGTGAGGAGTTGATGATCAGTTCCTCCTTTGACAGTCTGGAAGTGCTGTTGGACTCCTTCGGGCCTGTCAGGGACTGCACCAAGGACAACGGCGGCTGCAGTCGCAATTTTCGCTGCATCTCAGACAGGAAGCTGGACTCCACTGGATGTGTGGTGAGGCATCAATCTACAGTGTTGGAGATAACGCAGCACACTTTTGGCAGCCTTTTTCACATTGTAGTAAATGCAACCATGTTTTACTTTGATGTTTCTTAGCTGCAAATCTATATATCAGCAGTCATTGTACTGTTACTTTATAAAGAGAGAGATAAATATCATATACAGTATGTATATATCAAATTGCGACATTTGTAAGACCCCCCCCCCCCCCCACACACACACACAC
>JAODLI010038785.1:0-16631 GCA_027575585.1 Percopsis omiscomaycus | reverse complement strand
AGGCAGACAGGCGTCAGTCCTCAGGAGAGCACAGCCGATGCAGCCAGCGCTCGGCACACGGAGGCCCAGGAACACGTTGCCAGCATCAGCAACACGGGGGCGGGCACGGCCGGCCAATGCGTCAGCTGTGGCAGTGACTCAGCCGGCCAATCAGCCACCGGCAGGCTCACCCCCCGCCCCCACCCGCCCACCCAACCTCCTGCTCGTCGACTCACGCAGAGGCAGCAGCAGAACGCAAGCTCAGGTCTCTTATTGATGAATGGAGCGCATCCCAGACTGCATCGCTGCACACAACAGCCTGGGCGCTCCGCTCTCTGACGCAGCGTGCAGCTGGGAGAGACGACAGCAACAATCAGAACAATAAGAGCAGCAGCAACACCAGGGGAAGGACGCTGGAGACACAGGCCCCGGACATGGAGGGACAGCCCAGGCCAGGGGACAGCGCCGACGAGGAGGGCACAGAGGACAATGCGGCGTCCTTTAAGAACAAAGACCCGCACCCAGATATTTGCCCGCCTAACGCCCCCTCCTCCTCCTCCTCCTCCTCCTCCTCCTGCTCCTCGTCCACTCCTCTCCCACCGCTGGCCCCCTCCACGTCGGCCTCCGCCCTCCTGGCGCTGGCCTCCCCGGCCACCCGCCGCTCCATCTCCCTGGGGGACTTCCGCAGGGTGACGGGGGCCCTACTGGCGGGGTCCGAGCCCCCCTCAGCCACGGCGCCGTCCTCCAAACTCGTCACCCCGAGCTCCAGCATGGAGTTCCAGGCGGCCCGCCGGCGCCTCCTGGAGGTGGAGGAGCGGCAGCGCGTCATCGTCGAGATGGAGCGGCGTCTGGAGGAGTTGAGGGAGGTGTTTGTGCGCTCCGAGCAGGAGGTGGTGGTCCACGGCGAGCTGGTGTCGCGCATCTCCGGCGCGGCCCAGCAGGGGGAGCTGTACGTGGCGGAGAACAGCCAGCGGCTTAAGAAAGGTCTGAAGTTCAAGAAACACCGGCCGACCATCGTGTTCTCCTCTATGCTAGGACTGCGCACGTGCCTTCCCTGGCCCGTCAAGCTCAAATAGGACAGCGGAGGAGGATTGCGTCTCCACAGTGCTTTGTTTCCCAGCCACCAATGCGCTTTACATCCAAAACATGAGGCTCAGACCTCCACTGTTTGGCTTTCAACTATTGACAACTGCAGCTGTTTCTTTCCACCGTCTCTTGTAACCCCCTGGCTGGTCCTCAGGGTCTCTAGAGTGCCTACCCCCCCACACCCCCCCACCCCCCCGCTATCGCTGGCAAGGAGCTGTGTGGTCAGCACACATGGAACACACTGGTAATGGGAGTAGTAGGGAGATAGCAGGCTTGTTCCTCTCCAACTGGAACAATGCAACGGTGTCACAAATGTCTTTTCTAACATGTGCTTCTCGCATTTTGTGCAGGTAGGTGTAGGAGAGAGCCATGTTCTACAACAGTGTCTGAAATGTAGGGTTTGTAGATGTATTTGTGTTAAGGAAAAGAGCCAGAGGAAGGAGTTTTGTTTAACCTTGGTGTAAGTTAACGCAGAAACAAGCCATTTTCTCGGCACACTCACAATTATGCGTAAAACTGAAGCCGAAACTGAGAGCCAGGGAGGATTACATAACAGTTTTCTAGACAGAGAAACGGGAATGTACTGTAAAGAAGAAAACGGACATAGGTACAGAGAGGAGAGAACAGAACATTCTCTCCTCTTCATCCAGTGAAGGGTGGGAGGGGAGTGAAGGGCAAAGAAAACAGAAAATAAACAGGAAGATGGTTTACTGTATTGTTATATATAACCAAGGGGTACAGACTGATGGAAAGATATTTGCAGCATGAAAAAAATTGTGTAGGATGACCGTGAAATGTCACGAAAACGTGCCTTGTATTCCTCGACAACATCCATGCCGACCAAGGGTTAATTCCTCGGTGTAGTTGCACCTCCCAGCGGAGGTGCAGAGGGAACAAGGGACTGAAGGAAAAGGAGGGGAGAAATTCATTCTGGGACGATTCCACCTGTGGCCTCTTTTCCAGTCGCTCGGCAACATCTTATCTCCTAACCCCAACGTATTTCTTCCAAGAGATGTACAGAATGTATCCAACAAAACTGTAGAATTCTGCTCTGTGTTTTTAAGGCTATAAGTATGAAGCTATCTGCAGCATTTAGGTAAAACAAATCGGAGATATCTTTAATGTTTGACGGAACCATGGTTTCAATGGTAAGGCAAGCAAATGTAGACCATCCCTTTATGCTGATTTCTTCATAGTGCTGTGGTGTGAAAAGCTATGGAAAGCTGTTTAGAGAGAATCTATTGCACAGGTCAGAGAATGAAACCATGCGGTCGTATAACATCTAGCAACAACCGCAATAGCTCCACTGAAAACATAGAGTTCTAATCCAGGAGAAATTCAGAAACTGCCCAATCGGAAAACGTATTAAACAGTATTTGTGTCAAAGGGTAAACCGCTTTACTCATTGTGGAACTGTGGCACTGTGGAGCAGAGCTGTTAGAAGACTGTGGCAGCCTTTTATCACCCCATCTTTCACTTTGGTAAGTGTGATGGTTCACGTGCACAGCACTTTATTTGTGCCCCACATAGATGACCTGGTTTCTATTTATAGATCACAATCACATGATCTTAGTCATAATTTTCTCCTCACGCCCCCAATGAATCATGTACCGTAAGATTACATCTATAATGGTAGGTTAGCATGAACCTCTTTAGACCACATGTGTGTGTGTGGGCTTAGAAAGAACGGCCAATACACCAGGGCTATCTATTTTTGGACATGAAAGGCTACAGCACGGAGGCAGGCGTTCAATCCCATCGCAGCATCAATCGGAAATAGCATGTATGGAAATTGGAGAGCTATATTGCCCTAAGACTGGGCTGGCTGCGTCTGGAGGTGATGTACTGTGCGAAATGAGATGTCAAGACCACATGCTTGTGGTGGCTATTGTAGGCTGCTGCTGTTTAAAAGCCACTATAGTTAACCTTGGTTGTTTTTGAAGGGCTTAACATTTCATTGTTCAAAACTGATCGGATAGACAATTCACTTGTTTTTATTCACTTGGTACTTAGTTTTAAGTCGATAACATGTACAGTGGAATGCAGGCATATTGCGGCATTATTTTTTCAAGGACTTACAGCCTGCAACTAAAAGGTTTTGCAGCATTTGGCATAGCCTTCAGATAGCAATGTCTTTGTTGAGGAATGTTATTTAGATTTTCTATGTAAAGGACGGCGACCATGGACCATGGAACTAGCTATACCAAACCACAGCTTAGACAGTACAGACTGTATCCGTACTGAACAAATGAAGGAGTAGGCCTTAAACATATGCTCATATGGTCCTATGTAAACAGCTATTGTTATAACTAATGAAACTGATAAAAATCATTATTTGAGCTTGATTGTGTCACAGCACCTGTTTGTGTTTTTCTATGAATTGGCAAAAAACTAAAAACTACAGCACCCAAAGATTTCTGGGCCCACTTGCAGAATGAATGTAAAGTTAACTGTGCAGTGATTGCTTTTCTCATAATTATTTAGAACACACTATAATCTCCATTACCTGTTTTGAACCTGTGGTTGAAACTGAAGCCTTTACTGTAGTAATTACTGGCAAGCACACATCTAAGAACATACTGTGCTGTGCTTCAACAAATGGATTTTATTGAACTCGATACAACAGAAACCTCTATCACCCCTTTATGACCACAACAGCTGAACAACCACAAGTCCAAATCAGGCTTTGTTTCTTTAGCCTTTTGAATGTCTAAATACAGTATATTGTGTTTGTTTATTTGTGAAGAGTGGTATGCTAGAATAATAATTTCTGCTAAAATTTTCATTTATTTTTTAACTCAAAGATTGTTTTGTTGCCTATGTTTTACTGTTGTACTTTAGTATGAATCTTGGTTGTATTATGCTTACTTTCTACATATGATCAAATTAAGGCCATGTAGGTTTGGAGTCAGTCCACTCAATTAAAAAAAATTAGTTAATCTTTGTTAGGGAGCTTATTTTTATGATTTTCATAAAACAATTTTAGTTTAGCCAAACAAAATCCACCTTCTAAACTAATAGAATTGAAGGTAAAATGACTCCAATCCTGCCTGAGGCAACTTAATTGCTTTTTAAAAGGCTTTTGCTTTCTACCAAGAGTGAACACTTAGCTTCATGAGATTCAGGAGAAAATGTTCTCATGAAAGACATATTTAACACTTGCATAAGTTATTAGACTTCCTTAATGGTATCCTTTACTTTAGTGCACTGCTAAAATGTTAAATATATATTTGGTGACAGATTTTAGTTTTACCTGTTCACCTGTTTTAGTAAGTAAGACATAATGAGAATAAATTGACAAACTGTTTAACATGGAGGGTTTTATTCGACTGCTGCAGAGAAACCAATTCCTCCCTCTGTTGAATAGTGGGACAGAGGGAGCAGAATAGAGGGAGTTATTCAAATACAATTGATGCAAAATGGTTGTTACGAGATTTGTGAAGTTCACTGATTATAAATACTGTATACAACTCACTTCCTCTTGTTTTGAAGGTGTCATGTAAGATGTATGTCTGCACAATGGAAAACCACAGCTTGAAATAATGCTGCTGGCAACAAAAAAATGACTGAAATAACCCAATAGACTGAATCCAATATATAATTTATTTTAATTTTAAAATGTAATAAAATTCTAACTACAGTACAAAATTAAATTTAAAAATTATGAAATGTGGCGTACAATTCAAAATTTTCATTACTTCATTCATTCATGTATAATTGCACATTTGTGAGTGTTTTTTTCAGTTCATTGTTTAGGTAAAGCATAGTTAGATAACCACTGGTATCAGCAGAAATATATATTTGTATCAGTCTTCCAAGCACCTATTATCACAAATCAGGATTTATAAACTCACTTTTAAAAATGCATTACCCGTTTAGATGGGATTTAACCAGCAGAATTCATAGCACTTAGAATTAGAAAGGTAGTACATCCTCAATTATGTTTAAAATCTGAAGCATACAGACCCGTGTGGGCACAACTGTATACACACACACACACCAAGCCACTTTGTTTCCACATCACAAATGATTTAAAAATACATCCATTTTAATACTGTCTTCAGTCTCCATATCCCACATTACCAGTAGAACCAAGTATGCATAGTATGTGCACCCATGGCACCAATACAAGCACTGAAATGGGCTGGGGTAGTAACTGAATACACATCGGTGCTTGCTTTTATGCAGCAACACACTGTATAAACCCCACCAGATCCTTTAATAGCCATATGGGCCACTCAGGCTTAGGAGAAGAGAGCAAGCCATACAGTATAGGTAGCATAATCTTAGTTTTGTATCGCTACCCTGGCTGGTATCAAGTGGGTTGGGTATTACTTCTCCATCCAGAGTATTCTGGGCTAGATACTGTACACCATTGAGTATTGGCTGAAGGAGAGGATTCTGGGAGAACATGAGAGCCCGCCATGGATGAATCCAGAGGGAAGGATGAAACATTTAGGCACAGAGGGTAGAGTGTGCTGTGCAATATTAATAAATAAATAAAAAACGGGCCCTTTGTACAGCTGGTGGAGTAACACTGTAGTTCTGCCATGCTGCCCCCTTGTGGCCCCAAACCCATCACCTCACTGAGGCTGTCCGATGATTGGAGGAGGCAGGGAAGTTGTCCTAAGTGGGTGTGGACGATGGGGCCCGGACCATTGGGCCCCACGTTTGGGAGACAGCAGAACTACAGAGTGACATGACACCCAAGATGCCTTGTCACTCTAGGCGAGGTGGGGTACTCTCCAACCATCAGGAGAAGAAGATTTTATTTTATTAATTACATAAAAAAGCCACACAAATAACAGTTTATTACTGTTACATATTGTCTGTCTTCCTACTATACGTTGTTAGCCCAGAAAACAAATCTGTCATTAAGTGGCTAAGGGGCTCCATACATGCCCTGGCACTGACATTTGTAGTGATGATGTAGTGAGAATGTGCTACTTACAGAAACAATCACTACAGTTTAATAATGTCAATAAAGATGAACTGTCGTGTTGATGTAAATGAAGCACTGTCATTTAAGTGAATGTTATTGAATTTCAGGTCCAGGACTTCCAGGTCAAAATTTCAGTTAATGACTTAAGACAGACATCTTTCAGTGGACTTTAGAGCAGCCATTAGAGCAGCTTGGCTTGTGGCTCTAAGTTACTAAATTATTTAAAGGAAACCTGCCTGCTGTAGGCAAAGGACTTGGCTGCATTAGAACACTATTAGCCCCACAAGCACTCAGAAAGCTCCAGAGCTTCAGTTCTAGTCATGTCAAGAACACAGGTATTATACAATAACAAATGTGCACATGACACTATAAAAACAAAAGCGTTGTATTTTATTGCATGTATGTCAAAAAAAGCTAACTCTATTCTTATACAACCATGATAAAATGTAGTACAGTTTACATTGTGTAAGGAAACTTTACGTTGAGTTAACAGTGAGAGTTCCAACTCTCAGTTACACAGTTCACTTGCAGGGCGTTAGAAATGTGGACCTTATAGGTTAAGCTTCTGCTTAATCATCAGAACAGTACTACATGACATCAACCAGAGACAATCCTTGTGTAAACACGCAAACACATACAGGAAGTAAACGGCTGTTGTATAGACCCCTCTACTGACCATTGATTCAGTGTTTGTGGAATGTGCATTTTCCATTTCATAATTATGGTGGGTGAGAGATCACTTTATGAGTGCCTTCCATGTCTCGTCCCTCTCTCTAAGGACCATTTTCAACTGCAAGTGAAAGATGGAAATATAATCCGATAAGAGACCAATTGTATCAAGGCCTGATCGGCATCATACAGTAGGGCCATTATCCGCCATAATGAAATCATACACTATATATATATATATATAGCTTTCAAAAGTGTATGTACATTACAGTCAAGCATGCTAGTGAATGCAGCGAAATATATTACAGTCATGGGTTTGTTTCTAGCATGAGACGGTAAACAAATATAGCTGCGGAGCAACTGGATGCAAACTATATTTTTCGACTGCCGTGTGCATTCGTGCACTGGTGGTATATCACGTCGGACACATGCGCGCCCACACGCTGACAGTACGTATGTGTGTGTTCACAAACTACCACTGGGCTGGCATCATTAACAAGCTTTCATATCTTCCAAGTGCTATTTCCTGGTAGAATAGAGATGCAGTCTCTTTCCCCAACAGGCCTTCCTTATTCTCTGGAGACAGACTCCTGGAGCCACGAGAAACTGGATCCTCCCAGTTAGTTCTGGATTTCTGCCCAGAAGCAGGTTAGGTTGGGGGCACTAAGGTTTCACAACTATGTCCAGTCGGCCCGGCAGTCGGCCGTTTCCTGGTCCCAGGGCGGGCAACAAGACACTGGCTACGAATAAACCCCTTTCTCTATCTCTGCCTCAAAGCTTTCAACTCACTGCAATTGAAAAGGCAAAGACTCCGGTTTCCAATCGACAACACTAACTGCTGTGTTCATCTCAACACAGCGACAGGCAAGGCACGCGTTTACAGGTCTGCAGACTCATTGAGTATTTCTCAATGTGCTTAAAGTGACTTTTTCTCTTCTGGAGTAGGACGGCTCTAAGTGTAAGCAGAGGTTTGGAGCAAAACAGTAGCCTACAGCCAACCCCAAACCCAAAGTATGCACTTTATCAATATTAATGGTGGTACAATTTACCTCGAAGAATTTGTAAGTAAGAAAAAAATTGAGAATTGAAGCACTGAGAACAGGCCATTTGAAAAACATTTCCTTTGGTTGAATGGCTTAAAAAAATTAAAAAAATAAAGAGCTTGAGTTTCCATCGTGGCACCCTGGTTAAATTAATGCGATAGGTTTAAATTCCATACGATGGTGACGACTATATCCTCAGGTGTCCCATAGCTTTAATGTCCTCTTGTAAAAAATAATGCAAGCTTGCTAAGATCTTCCAATTTGAGTGGGTGCAGAATACCACACTGGTTCATAAGTTTGTTGCATACCAGGGCTGTTCTGTGTCCATTCAATCTCCCAGTTTGTGCACATAGTTAACAGGGAAGGTCCCACACCTCGATGAGTCGCCTTCGATGTGACCAATCTGTAGAATATGGTATATTACTGTAATTGCTTGGACAACATAGAAATTCTTCTTCTTTTTTTTTTTTACACCGTTTCCATCTATAGTTATTACCTACAAAAATGCTGTCGATAATCCTCATGCAGAGAAAAAAAAGAAGCAATAAATGGTAGTGGCACTCACCCACCAGTGGGAGTCATCGTTGGCCGTAACCACAATGATCTCGTCTTTGAAGAACGCTAGCTGCTCAGAGCTGACGGCTCTACAGTCCACCAGAGCTTTGACCCGCTTCTGTCTGGGCCTGCTGCCTGAAACCTGGGAGGAGAATTCAGGCACGTTCACATTGACTGTCAAATCTCACGTAATCCTGCTGGTCCTAAAACAGAGACATTCAGGCATCTTCAGTTGATAAACTGGACTAAGCTTGATGTGTTAAAAGCCGCTGGAATCGCACACAAACACACAACTCCTGTGCGTTTTACACAGGTACAAACCACTGCTAGATTGACATCTCCCTGACTCTCCCATGTCCGTTTTGTTGCGCCCCTTAGGGTTGGACAATTGACACATTCTTTACAATTGGTTATTTTGAATATTCGCTGTTTGCTGACCAGAAATTAGCAGCACCCAACCTGACAAGAGGTCTACAAAAGACGGGGGCTCTAATGAACGTGGACTAAGCTTTTTACCATGGCGTTCCTGCGCTGCCGAGGGAGGGCGGGGACGACGAGGCACGGGGAGGTGGGGGCAGGGGCCAGGCCAGGGCCGTTGCCCACCAGGCTGCAGTACAGTTCCTCCTGGCTGCCCACGGCACTGAGGGACACAAGGCCACACTTCCCATGGACCCCTGGTCCACTACTGGTCCGACGGTAAGATGTGGTCTTCTCCGAACTGGGACAAGATGAGGAAATGGAAAACTCACGCATAAGAAAACACTCACAAGATGGATAGAAATACACGGAGATGGGGATACATGAGGAATAGGTCATATTAAGCTCCACTAGAGGGCAGTGTAAACCAACAAATAATGCCGGTTTAACAGCTGTGCTGGAGTACAGCGGTTTAACTGTGTGCTCTTACCTGATGGGCCCTATGTGGTTCTGGGCGGACGTTGGAGTGACACAGCCCTGGGAGCTGGCGCTAGGCTGACCCTCCCAGGACACTGCCTGCCTCTGCGCTCTCAGCAAAACTCCCTGTCCATGGGGAGACCTCGGGGGTCTGCCCCCTTGGCCCTGGCTTTCTGTGTTGGGCGAGGGGGGCCCGTGTTTGGCCTGCATGGGAGAGCTGGACGAGTGCGAGACTGGGTTGGAGGAGCGTCTTGGAATAGGGTTACATTCCTGCGTGGTGACGGAGATCTGAGGGTCTGAGCGACCTGCAGACGAAATAGCTGAATGAAAGGGGCAGGCAAGGGATGCAAAACGGGTCATCAAGTACAACATTAGCATATTCTAGCAGTCTGAATCAACAAGGAGTCATTGTTAAAATATCCTGTAGCTAACCTCTTTGGATGGATTTAGCGGGTAGCGGTGGAGGCATGGAGCTTCCAGAGGGGGCGCTGTTGGTGGGAGGGTTTTTATACAGGAAGTCTAGGTTCTCGTATGTCTGACAGGGCCTGCTAGCCGTATTAGCATTAGCCCCGTTAGCCATGCTCCAGCGAGCGGACGCAGCGCCGCCGCTTCCGTTTGATGGATTAGGGGAGCGATGGGTTCTGGGTAACGGACTCACCTGGTGGGGGGAGGTGGAGAGAAAGGTAAAGGGTTGAAACTCAGAGTTGGAACGGCCCGTAAAATATGGCCAGTTTCGAGGGAGAGCTGAGCTGTTAGAGCGATTATAAGTCAATGTTTACCCTCTCGTCCAGGTCGTCCTCGCTATCATACAGCTCCTGAGACTCCTGAGTCTCCCACATGAACTCCACGTGGATCTGAGAGTTAAACTTTCCACTCTGGGCCAGCTCCAACTGAAACACACACACACACACACACACACACGACCCAAAAATGACCATGGGGTTAAGCTATGCCTTATTTATCAAGGATATTTCTCCAAACTTTACAGCAACACTAAGGTCACAGCGCATAATTAAACATAGAATAGAAAAGGTAGTATTTCAAACTGTGGGAGTTGGAGTGGACTTGCTGGTACATATTTTAATGTTGAACCTTGATTTTATTAGATGTATGTGATGTTTATTAAGTAAGTTAGGAATAAACCGCTCACCAGCTCGACACATTGCGTATGCTGTAGATTCCGGGCGATATCTAGAGCCGTCTCTCTGGATGAATTAACTGGGAAAAAGCATAAAATAGACATTGCTGTTTGTTTGTGTGTGTATATTTTGTATGCAAGTAAGTTTATTAATTTGAGGTGCATTACAGGCATGCATATGGGTATATGTGTGCGAGTAAGCACCTATGTGGAGGGTGGCCTTCCCTTTAAGCAGCAGTTTTAGAGACTCGGGCTTATGATGCAGGACGCTGTAATGGAGAGCCGTGTTTCCTTCCGTCGTTCTCCTCTCCAAACAGTTACTGTAGTGTAAATATACAAAAGACACACACACACACACACACACACTGTAATACTGTGTATTTTTTTTTCTTAATAATAACAGAGGCCATAGATGCAATTTTACTGCATCTGCAACTCTAGGCAAGTCTAACATGATTTACGTGTATTTAAAAAAAATATTGATTGATTTGATGTCTAAAATGTTAACATCGGACCTGTTCTGGATGAGAAAATCCACCAGCGCCAGAGAACTCTTCTCCTCTAGACGCACAGCGAGGTGAAGGGCTGTCTCTCTGATGTCCTAAATACAGTCAAAATAAATATTCGGTAAAGTGTTTACATATTAAGCGCAGCGTTAGTTCCAACACCCAGCTGACAAACCTACACTAACCTCATTGGCCCGTTGAATTAAGGAGGTTCTTTTAAATAGTCCCCCCTCCATTACTATTTCACTTGCTAAGTTCGCTTCAACCCGCCACCTCCCCAGCTCCACCTATTCTTTGTCTTTCAATTGTTGTACAAGTCTTTGTTTTCAGATATTGCTTGACCCTATTACAGGTATTATGTGTAGGCATATTACAGTATTTATGTTATCATGATTGCATATGTTCATACATGCTTACCATCTTGTTATTGCTGTTAAAACTTCTGTCTGCTGCTGGCCTATTCGGGGGAATAAAGCTTCTGTTTCGATACATCCATACTTATCAGTATGATGAGTAGAAGCCCCCCAAAAAAAGCCATTCCGCCAAAGATAAATTGTTAATAGCATACTTCTACATGTCCTAATAAATTGCTTTTATACCATAAGACGAGAGTGGTGCCTGTGTGCCTGTGTGATGCAGCTCACTTCCAGAGAATCCAGAAAAATCTTCATTCATAACATCTGTGTCATTGGATTAACTTAAAATCTAGTTATTTTAAAGCTAATAACTTCTTTAGGCTGCAGGCAAACTAATGTCAGAGGTTGACTCTAACATTATCTTCATGTTAAAGAGGATTTTTGGATTAAGTGTTTATGTAAAAGTTGGTGTTTATGTAAAAGTCAAAAGGAGAAACAGTAAGAAAGGCAAGAAGTGAATGAGCAAATCAATAACTAGCCTGCCCTGTTCCCAAGAGATGTGACCTCTGACCCAAAAAGCTGAAATAATAACCCCAGCCAGCCAGTCAACACACACGCACGTGCGCGCGCATGCTAAGTAATGTCAGTCTTGCTACGCAGATGTCTCAGACTCCCTGAACAGGAAACGGGTGACAAGAGGGTTGAATATGATTAAAGAGAAGAAGAGGAGGTGTGGAAAAGAGGAAGTAGAGCATTTATAAAGAGTGAGCAGAGGTGGGGAAAGAAAATATGACAGGATGAGGAGAGAAATACAAATCAAAATGATTTGATTTAGTAGCCAAAGAAAGACTGTGATTAAAACAGAAACCTCTAACTCACAAACCCACACAAACCATACACGAAAGAGAACAATTGAACATATTTAACATACTGTAACTCTCCACACATCACAATGTTTTAATTTAGCAGTAGTTGCACAACAAAAACAGGTTAGTGCGTAAAATCAGTTCCCTATGTGTGCATGTACTATAGTAGCTACTTGGCCTTTCATATGGAAGGTTTTGTCTGAACGGTGTGCAGTTTTGGCCACAAGGTAGAAGGGTTGAGAGGAAATATGGTAAACACAGGTAAACACATACACAATATAATGAACGTGTGCGTATGTTGTGCGCTTTGTCCAAAAGCAGTGCCTCTCAACCGGAGGATTTCATGGAGATTATAGGCAAAATTGGGCTAATTCTTCTCAGCTCCCCAAAACGGGAGGTTTTAATATACTTGGTATACTGTTAACAATGCACGATTTTACAGACTGCCTTTAGGAGAAGCTGTTCACTTAAAAGTATGTCATTAGAATCCAAAGTAGTTTTGGTGTGACAAATGACATGATTACACGCTGTCGCATCTCGACAGGAAACCATTTCTGGGAGAAGTACCGGCTTGTGCGTGGGTGTGAATTATCATTACCGGTCCATCGTGGACTGGAAGTGGTTTGGCCAAGTCCTCTCCCTCAGCGTAGAGCTGCAGGAGGGATAGGAGGTGTCGGCCCTTCACGGCGTCGCACACCCGGCTGGGATCCGCGTCCTCTCGCCGCACGACAAACCGGCGCTCTGCGTACTTCGCGACGATGTACTCCTTTCTGGCATTCCTGTTGAGTTGGCGTTAGAAAATAAAATGTTGTGGTTCCCTGTTGTTGACCGATTTTGACCAATCGGGCTGCGGCGGTTCGGATGAGGGACTCACATGTCACTTTGTGGGAGGGGCTTGACAGAGTCGTTGGGAAGACCCGCCTCCATGATGTCATTGAACCTGGTGTTGCCGATACTGACCGCTAACTGGAGAAAAGATAATGTCGTTATATTATAGATAATATAATAAAATATAAAATAATATTGTGTGATGTGTAAGCGTGTATGTGTGTTAAGTACCAATAACTCTGAGGTGCTGAGGACATCCAGTGTGAGGGACTGGATCCTGGAGTAATGGACGCCCAGCTCTCTGTGGATTCCAGAACATTCTATACAGGTCAGGATGCCAAGGTTGGTGGAGAGCCATGTAGGGTCTGATGGGAAAGAGAAAAAGAGTCAGAGAAACAAACGGAACACAGAGAAAGACAACAAGCTGAAAAAATATAGTTGTGAAAATGTATCAGGAACAAAGGTTCTGGTCTTCAGTAGCACTTCCGGGTCTATAGGCAACTCATGGTTTGTGCGATAAAAGGTTGGCTGACCTGGCGCTCCGCAGTCCGCGCACGCCTCGTTGCCGGGCATGTGGCGCAGCTCGGTGATGATGGCCCGCGAGAGTTCCTGCAGCCCGCTGTCTTGAAGGTGAAGCTGGTCTCCGCCCAGGGCTGTGTTCAGAGCCTCCTCCTTACTGTTCTGCAGCACCGAAACCCAGCTGTGGGACACACCCCAACACACACACACACACACACCCCAACAAATACAGTTAACAGAGAAAGGATGGAGTAACATATTTGCTGGCTTTCACTTTTGTCTTATTGATTGTATCCAAACTACAGTAACAAAAGGTGTTTTGTATCTATAGCCATTGCTTTTACCAAACTGCCTTTTTGCTTAGTCATCCAGCCTGCCACTCTCACACCCTGTTACGCAAGCACTCTGCGACCCACATTCACGCAGGACATCTCTATATTCTGATGTTCTCCACCTTTCCCTGCTACCCTCCCATCTCCATTTCTCTCCCCAAACTTCTCACACACACACACACACACACAGACAGACAGCTCGGCTCTGTGGCTAGCAACAGCGGTCCCACCCAGGACGAGCTGAGCCAGGGGCCTCTTAGTGGACTATTTCTCGGTTATTGGATCTTCTTTTCAGTTTCCATTGTTTGTAAGGCCAGGGGGAAGGAAAGCTAGTGGTCTGAGAGGTGGTTCCCCTGGTCCTGGTCCCTGGTTCGGGCTCTGACATGGTAACCTGTAACCTGGACGCTTTATTTCAATAGATAACGTCCACCTGCTCCTAAATGCCTTTACTTTCAATTAAAGTTATATCATCTTTATTTTTTTCCTTGAAGGCCACACAGCCAGGTACCCTCTCTCCCCTGGATGTTTACCAAACGAAGACGCGTGCAGGAGCTTGCTCTGCTCTTATCGTACTTACACCATGCATTCCTGCTCATCCTCTGCCTGGAAGTGGTATGTCCGATTGTCTGGGGGAGGGGAATGAGAAATGAATGTATGCTTCGACCGTTTTAAATGACAACACAGAACTAAAACAATACAGAGCGTGGGTCAATTGCACATTAGAAGTCAACAGGCATCTATTAAGTCCCCCACAAATCACATTGTCACTGGGTCTAAGAAATAGTGCGCCCCTCCAACTGTGCCACAAATGACTAATGGAGATTTGAAAGTCTGTTAGCACTCGGGGGAGAGATAAGTCAAGGGTGAAAGTTGAAGGGGAGGGGGGGGTGAACTTACGAGTGACCAGGTCAAAAGTCCTCCTTTCCTCGGGGTTCGGACGCACTTGACAGGTCAGCAGGTTTAACTTAGCTGGTGGACGGTTGATCTAAAGACACACACACACACACGGTCATTTGACAAGGCACAGTTTGGGTGCTTGTGGCGGCGTTATTAGTGTTTATATTTAGCGCATTAGTGCTCACCGTGCTGTGGGAAATGGTCAGGCAGCCATATTTGACCCCACACTTCCTTTTCTGCCACACCTTCCTGATCCTGCAGGACACACCAACAAAGAAACACAAGATGCATTGGTCCATTTTGCTGTTCCCTATTATATCATTATTGACGGTAAACTACACACTGTGCTGGCCAAGTTCGCTCCTGTTCACACTGCCCATCTTGTTTTTATTAGTGTGACTGAATCAGGTAAAGTGGGCTGAGAACACGTTCTGTTTTACATCAGCGACCTGGGGGTTTTACGTGCCTCCTGTCTCCCAGCCGTCCTACTGAACCACAGCCTCGCTCCTCTTATCGAATGTAATCTAGTCGATGAGTATGTGTGTGTGTGGAAAATCTGGATTCACTCGGTTAGCAAGTCGGCCAGTAAGTTCCAGAAATGGGGGCCCCTGTTTGGTTCTTCACCCAGCGATAACGAAGACCAGCTGGGGCAGGCAAAGTGCCCCCCACTCCCCCTTTTTTTTGTTGCTTTTCATGCCTTTCCCTCTCTCCGCCCAGTACTCTATTTACACATTAAACCCTCCCCTTTAAGTTGCCCTACATCTATTCAACTACTTTAGAGCTTGTATTCAGTCTGAACAAAGGTAGCGTATTCAAGCATCATTTCTCCGAACAAGGAAGTTATGTTTTCACCTTGGTTTGACAGTTAGCAGACTAGCTCAAAGTTAAAGACAAATTCTTATGAATTCCTTTACAAAAGGTCAGCCACTGGCTATCGACTCGAATGTGGCGATCCAGATAAAGTATTTTTTTAAGGATCATTTATTAATGATGGTGTGAAAAACATTTAGTGCTGTGTCAATAGACCCGTGTTGAAAGGTTTTCAGTGTTAATTGTTCAACATTGGCACAGGTATGCACTCCACCAAGTGCCATGTAACAATTCTTTTGTTTTAATCTACGTATCCATCTGGAGTACCAGTTCCAAACATGTACCCACCCATCGCTCTTTTTGAGCAGGAAACCCGATTTTTCCGTCCCATATTTCTTGTTGCCTTGAGGTTGATGGATGCTATATCCGTTGCCCGAGTTCTTCCTGTTCAGATACTCCTAGAAGACAAACAGGGACATCCCGCGCAGCTTTAAGGCGAGTTTCTTTGACAATAGCAAAAGATAAAGCAAAGATGTATTTGTGTTAAACATTACCTCTTTCCCCTCCACCTGTAGCAGAAGTCTGAGCGAATCCCTCAGCTGAGAGAGCTGGCGTACCTCTTCGTCCTGGTCAACACGTACCTACAATATGCAAAAGGTACAGTAGGCTCATTCATTCAGTAGCAGAAAATGGCTTATCTGGAGCTACAGTTAAAAAAAGCTGAAAAAAATCTTTGCTTAGGTCATTAAATGTTTTCCTGATGTGGCCTCTAACTCTGGGTGTGGAATGACAATGCAGCAGTGCCATAGAAACTAGCAACCCAAATAATGCAGAACATAGTTAGGAACAAGGGTGTGTATGCCCCCGGGGGGTAGAAATTAATTTAGGAAGAAAAACTCTGCTGTACAAGTAATTTGTGTAATTTATCAGGAATATGTGAGGCGTTTTCCTAGCAGCCATGACAGCAGGCTTTTATTTGTATCTGTGGCCCTTAAAGTTAAGGTCTGGCTTGTCTGGGCTAGTATCTAACCTTGCTATGCAAAACCAGAAAAACCTCTAACGTTTCCTTTTTCTTTCCAGCGCTGTATCCAGAACCAGGGAACAGGCTGGATGTGTACAGATTAAAGGTTGGAAATATAGGTGTGTGTGTGTGTGTGTGTGTGTGTGTGTGTGTGTGTGTGTGTGTGTGTGTGTGTGTGTGTGTGTGTGTG
>JAODLI010038774.1:0-18214 GCA_027575585.1 Percopsis omiscomaycus | reverse complement strand
CCCCCGCCCCCCCCCCCCCCCCCCCCCCCCCCCCCCCCCCCCCCCCCCCCCAACTGGCAAAATTGAACTGTCATGGTCCAACACTTTGATCATTTTGCGTTCACGGGAGATGAGAGGAGTAGAGAGGAGTGGAGGATTTGAGAGGAGTGAGAGGAGAGGAGTGAGAGGAGAGGAGAGGCTGCAGTACCAAGAAGACACTAAGGGGGAATATTGATAGAGAAATGGATAAGGGATGAAAGACTTCTCTCTCTCTTTCTCTGATGAGGGTGTATTCACATCACACGCTACTTACCCAGGGTTCATAGCATGAGATGAGTTCCCAGCGTGCCTTTCATCTCCACAACATCCAGTAGTGGTCTATCAGGAAAGAGCCCGAGGAGACGACACACACAAAACAAGACCCACGGACAGGACACACGTGCACACACAGACACACTTATTGAGAGATCAACACACACACACACACACACACACACACTCACAAATATATTCTGTTCACTCATTCATGTTCTTGTTGGAGTCCTCATTTGACAGGATCACCAGAATAATGTGCTACTCGGAATATGTTTAGTCAAACAAGCTGGGATATCATATTAAAGAAAGACAGGTTTTCCTATGGTAGGAATGCTTTGTTGTCCCGGTATTTATTTATACACTGGCTGGTATTTACACTTCCCTAAATTTTTCTCTAAAGGCCCCATGGGCAACCATACGGAACGCAACAGCAATTTTAGTGTATAGCTGATCGATGACAGCAAATGTAAGCTCTGATTTTGCATCGCAAACTGCTGTATAACATACTGTACATATTTGCTATTTTTGCAGCTGCTCTAACCAGAAGAAGCAGAAATTAGCTTGGGGCAAAAGCTGGGACTCCAGTGATTCAATCTAAAAAGCCATAGTGCTAGCCTAAACTACTGTACGTACCACACAGCATAACCCAAACACCGCTTATTGATCAATCCTGTCTCTATACAGGGCTTTAAATGGATTGTAGATAGTAATTGGGTTGGAAGGCTGTGAACTACATACCTGTAATGTCGCCAATATTCCACAAATGCACAGTAGTGTGGGTCATGTAGTCCACAGCCTTTTCAACGTTAGCTTTAATATGTCTAAATGTGGTATCATCTGACATACTGTCAGATGATACCACATTTAGACAGTATATCTCATCTTTTCTCCTACAAGAGAAATTAATGGGGAATTGATGCTACTGTAGGTGTCAATGGAAAAAATCCTAAGGTTACCTCAAGGAGTTCTCTCTCTTACTTGTTGACATTTTAGACTCCCGAAAGACTCCCCCAAACCCTGCCCAACTAAACCCATTACGCTTATCATTCGTCAACTGCTATACTGACACAGTCTGTGCACAATTTCCGGTGGTGTTAATTTTCTCTGTTTCGAAAGTGATCAGAATGTGTGTGTGTGTGTGTGTGTGTGTGTGTCAGATTGTAACTAATCTCATGGCTGCCCCAGCGAGAGAACATCAGATGTCTCTTGCTTCCCCTCTCGTGCTACATCTGTCCCTTCAGCCGGCCCCGTCCGCCCTTCGTCCAGCCCTCCACAGTCACCATGACGATCACGCCGTCCAAACCTGGACACACGGTGAGCAGATTGAGAGTGAGGGAAAAGGAGTGAAAGGGGTGGAGAGGAGGATGGAGGACAGAGAGGAGGTGAGTAAAGAGGAGAGGAAGACTAAACAGGGCAGGAGGAAAGGAGGAAAGGAGAGGGAAGAGAACTAAAGGAGAGAGGAGTGAAGGAGAAGAGAGGGGGAGAGGAGTAAAGGGGAGAGGAGATGATAGCAGAGTCCGGGAGAAGATAAGAGAGGAGGTTAAAAGAGTGGGACAAAGCATAGCAGAGTCACACACACACACACACACACACACACACACACACACACACACACACACACACACACACACACACACACACACACACAATGGGAGGCCAGAGGCTGTAAAAGAGTTGAAGCCACATCTGAATGACTACGCAGTGGAGCGGAAGAGCAACATCGAAAACACACACAGACAGAGACAGAGAGAGAGAGAGAGGTCCAGGCAAAGGAAGGAAGACAAGGAAGGAGAGACAAGGAAGGAGAGACAAGGAAGGAGTGACACGGAGAAAGAAAGCGTTGAGTAAGACAGAGATAAAGAACGACATGGACACAGAACAGAGGGACAAATACAGAAAAGGGACAGAAAGAGAGACAGAAGGAAAGAACAAACGAAAGAGACGGAAGAAGCTACCAAACTAGAAATCAGAAAACGAAGACAGAAGCGTGAGTTCAGCTGAACTTTTTAAGTAACCACAGATCAAGTAATTTGTTATTATGTTATTAAACAGGCCTGTTAACCTGACACCGTGGACAAAACTCTGGCAGAGAAAAAGCCTGCATGAAAGAAAGCAAAGAAACGCTTTGAAGATTGCCCCCTGTTGTGCCTGGAGGTGACTTTGCTCTTGGCATGTGTGAGAAACACACAGAAGAGAGAGCGAGAGAGCATCAGAGACAGTGAGAGAGAGAGACGTGGAGCACGTCTGCGGTTAGCTACTGGGACAGATAACTGACAAGTCAAATAAGGCAATGTCATTCTCTCCGTTCGCCTGCCCCCCCCCCCCCCTTCTATTTCTTCTTTGCCCATCGCTTTATTTCTGTCCATTTCTCTCTCTCTCTTTCCCCTTAGTGCTCCACATTACTCTGTTCCCCTCTCAGGAGCTGTGAGACAGATAATTGACATATTATCAACCAATGACCTTCTGTCGCCGGGCGAATCCCCGGCAATTAAGAACGGGGCCATTTCCCTGTCAACTCTGTGTAATGGGAATTCATAGAGCCCTCGCTCTAAATGAATAGGAAGCAGTGAGCATGCACACAAACATGTAACTACGCACCTCACATCTAACGTGCGCACACAGACACACTCAAGCTAATTGTATGATATGTTTACCATATATTAGACCAAACATGTCAAACATGAAGGAGGGCAAATTCTTTAAATTAAACATAGAGAGAGGGCACTGAGTGTGTGTGTAGGACAGGGGAAGGGTATCCAACTAGCTTCGCAACTCACTCAATCATGAAAAGCGAGAGCGAGAGAGAATGAGGGACAGTTATGGGAAAGAGTGCATGAGAATGACGCAGAGTTAATAAATAATGGACAGGCAGCAGAGATGACGCAAAGGCAAACGGTGTGAGAAAAGAGAGCCAAGCTAGGGCGAGCTATGGGAATACAGAACAGAATTACAGTGCATTCATCGCAGAAGTACTATGGTCAATCGTTTGATTATTAAAATAATGCAAAGGAGGTTACAATTACAATTAGGGAATTTAGCATATGCTTTTATCCAAAGCGACTTACAATTACATGGTGTTATTACATGGAGCAGATAGGGGTTAGGCATCTTGCTCAAGGATGCTTACAGGTAGGCTAACTCTGGGGCTCAAACCCACGACCTTCCGGATGGGAGTCCAACACCTAGACCACTAGACTAGCGTGGGACTGCCCTCCCTGACCAAGACCCTTCTCCCCGATTGCTCAGTTTGGCTGGGGGCCAGCTCTAGGCAGGGTCTTGGTTAATCCAAACTTCCGTGTACTCAGGGAGCTTCGATGCTGCAGATGCTTCAATGTTTTGTATCCTTCCCCAGATCTGTGCATCCACACAGTCCTGTCTCAGAGCTCGACAGACAATTCCTTCCACCTCATGGCTTGGGTTTTGCTCTGACGTGTACTGACAACTGTGAGACCTTATATAGACCCGTACCTTTCCAAATTTAATTTGGTTAAATTTAAATTTAATCACGACAGGTGGACAATTATCAAGGTGTAGAAACATCTCAAGGATGATCAATGTAGAGATGTAGAGTAAATGTGGAATTTCAGTTTCTTATTGTGTGTAGAGATTGACGAGGAAAAAATGAATTTAATCCATTTTAGAACAAGGCTGTAACATAATAAAATCTGGAAAAAATTAAAAGGGATCTGAATACTTTCTAAATGCACTGTGAAAAAAAAGTACTGCCACGCCACTACTACTGATTAGAGAAACAAGGTCCAGACCAAGAGATGGCTGGTTCAAACCTTCAGCCTGACAGGAGACCTCAGGGCAGGGACACATTTCTTTCTCTCTGGGAGGTCATTGTGAAATAGACTACGGAGTAGCCCTCTCTCTGCCCCTGGGTGGAAGGCTGTCTTTCTCTCTCTCTCTCCCAATTTCTCTTCTCTCCGCTCCTCACTGTGAAACTCCATAAAACGTGATGGATGTTAACAGAGGCACGCAGAGAGGAGGTGATTATGGATCATCACAGAGCAGCGAGAGCGGACAGAGAGAGGGATAAGATACAGAAGGAGAGCGGTCTGCTCCCACAATCGTGAACGCCAGTGTTGAATCTGTCCGCTTCCGCAAGTGGAGCAACTGCATCACCGAGTGGTCAAATGTTTAACTGCTACCCTAGATTAGAACAAAATATTGCTGATGATACCAAACCTTAAAGTAAACTATATTAACTTTGTTCGTAACCTATCTTAGCTACAATACAGGGTCCCTGGAGCATGAATTCAATGTATTGCTCAAGAAGGCAGGATGGATGTTTGCTGACAAAAGGCCTGAACCCAGATTCTCCTATTTAGGTACAGTAACCCTGCTCACTTATGACCTAAAAAATTTAATATATATACTACTACTACTACTACTACTACTACTACTACTACTACTACTACTACTAATAATAATAATAATGTAACAATAATAAAACTGAAACAAAAACATTGCTGGACAATGACATTACATTTTAGTTTCATTTCTGTATGTTGATACATATGTTTAATGTATGTTTTTATTTTTTTGGTGGCAACATTCAAAATGCTAATGGAAATAGTGAAGTGAAGTGAAGTGGAACAATAATAATCCCATAATCAATTGGTCCAGATGTTTCCAGACATCAAAACATTGCCACTACAGTGATACCTGCTAAGCTGAGACAGTTTCCTGTCAGTCATTATCAAAGTTTCATTTGTAAGACAGGCTTGGAACAACAAGTACAACACTGCTATGTGACAATAATGGTGGTAATTAGAAAAGGAACGTATTTCTTTTGATAAAATCCACTTAAGTACATCTCTCAAGTCCCATTTAATATCCTTTAATATATTACTAGAAACACGTTGGTGCACTTTTTAATTGCCCTAGCCTATTGAAATAAAGGCCTTGTATATTTTTTTATGACATTTTTTATTTGGTCATAATTCGTCCTCTCCTTGACTTCAAATGTATTGTGTATCTACCAATATTACGCTCATTGATTTGGTAAAAAGACTTTCAAAAGGAAAGGAAATAGATAACTGCAGGTCTAAGGTCATGATTACTCACCTTTATTTTTCACAGTAGATTGAGTCTTGTAGATGTTTTGTTTAATTTTGCAACTGGAGAGATACATAAAACATCCAGATGAAAAAATCTAATGTTGACGTGAACAGGTGCATCTTGTAAAGGGTACAAGGGTGTTTAATAGTCGTGGTAAGTGATATATTAAAAGCATAAAGACATCTAAACTAACACGTGGACACAGCGCACAAGGTATCGCGATATCTCGCATGACCACTCCACAAAATCTCGTCTAGAAAATCAACCAGGAAACGTCAGACGGAAATGTAAGTCCATCTCACGCTTTCAATTAAAAAATACGGATACTGTTATTTCTTTAGATAATTAAAGGACAGCGAAATAAGCGACAGAAGCAACGCTCCTATGACAACGTTGGACCGCATTGAAGAAATGGCACGGTTATGAACGACATACGATCTTTGCTTTTAACTGGCTAGCTCGCCTACTAAACAGAATGGGCGCGTAGTCAGCCAATGAGCCCAGTGAAACTGTACTGACAGGTCCAACGTATTGGCACCTACATCCATGATTGGCACAGGTATGTTTAAACATCTCACTCTCACAATACGCGACTCTTGACGGACAAAAGGTGTAAAACCTATCAGTGAGCGCTACGGAACGAATGAATACACCTTATAGCTATGCAAATACCACGGATGCAATGGCGAAATTATACCACGCCTCGACACATTTTCACTAGCCTGTTTAGGTATGTGTACCCTACATGTATGCATGAATATAGATTTTCAGTTCCACCAACCAAAATATGGCAAATTTAATCTAAATTAGTGGCTGGTCTGGTGGTTACCAGATGTCCTATAAAATATCTTCTTTTTAATGTTTATTTAGATTTGATATTGCTAAAAGCCAGAGACAATACACTGAGAAAACTGTGAAAACCGGTTGATTCACTATATCACAAATTGTTCAATTTTAGTTTATCATTTGAATTGAACTAGTTTTGCCACTAGTGCATAGCGGGATTTTATTTAAAAAGAAGACAAGAATCATTTGGTCACTCAGCATTTAGCAGACTCATGGCTGATGTGTAGCACACACATTGAACCCTGTTGCAATATTTCCGAAAAGGCACACGTACTGCACGCCAACAAACTCACTGTTGTCTAATAACCAACATCATGCTGCCTCTCTTATCTAGACACATGGCTCTTATCCTCAGCTAGCCACAGAACACACTGCAAGCTAACGGCAGCACAACCAAAATGTTCCACAAGACATCATTCACCACCCTCATTGTGGGGGTGTTTGTGGTGTACTTGCTGCACACCTGCTGGGTGATGTACGGCATAGTGTACACCAAGCCCTGTGAAAGCCCCAGAGGAGACAACTGTATTACACCCTTCCTTGCAGGGAACCCTAAACTGCAGGTGGGTACCATTAACTGGATGGATGGAAGGAAGAAAGTAATTTTTTCACACTCTTTTTGCCCCCCTTCTTTCCCTGTGTGTTTACTTGTCTGTCGGTCTGCCTATCTGGATCCCTGCTCTTTGTATTGTGTAGTATATAGCCTGTATTTCTGTTGACATTTTTTGGTAATTGCCTATGTGCTTAGTAGTCGTAAGATTGCTGTCCATTTATCTTGAAACTGTAAAATAGACTACCACTGTAACATCATTAAATTGTGCTACCTACTTACCTTTTTTAGAAATGTATATTTAATAAAACTAAAAATACATTTGACGTGGTCTTTCAATCGTCGGATAAGTTGTAATGTGTAGTTATGGATGTGGAAGTATCATTCTTGCAGTGAATCTAGGTAATCTTAATGAATTCTCCTTGGCTACATCACTAAATCCTCCTCTGTGCTTTGAGGTTAGCGAGTAAGCTTTGACATCTTTGTTGTCCTCTTTCTTGTGTATGTTCATCTTGAACTACACATTGGCCATTCATCTTTACATGAAGATAACATGAACATATTCACAAATGGCACGTTAGAATGACTCTCTACCTGTCTCCTGCCAGTTGAGTATCTACACATCTCTGCGGCCCAATGCTGAAGGAGGGCACACTCTCATCCACAAAGAAGAGAACTTTGATGTGAACGAGAGGTTTGAGAGGTACAGTAGGCAGAATCCCTTACAATTACAACTTTCTCCCCCCCCCCCTCATATGTCAGGACCTGTGCGCTACCATGGCATTATATGATATGTATGCATGATATACGTGGGCCGAGAAAAATGATTCCCGTAGCTTGATCCAGTGTAATGTAATGCAGACTTCCAGTGGTCAGGATGCCTTTGTGGAAGTGGAATTTTTGAGAAATTACCATTCATTTACCGCTATAGCAGTAAATGTGTGAAATTATTGTGATAATGATTTTTGGTCGTATCGCCCAGCTCTAATGGAAGCCCTGTTACAGCTAGTGAAACTCTCCCTTTTTTCTCCCCCAAACACACACCTCCCAGGCTAGTCAACGTCTCTCTCCCTAAGAAGACCCGCAACAATGGGACTTTATACGCGTTAATTTTCATCCATCAAGCCGGCGTCACGCCCTGGCAGGATCCGAGACAGGTCCACTCCATAGCCCAGCTCACCACCTACATGGTCCCTAAACCGCCTGAGATCTCTCTGATTGCTGGAGACGACGACACCCAGGTGAAAACCAAGAGCGGTGTTTTCTCAAAGGCACTGAGCTGTTTGAATTAAGTGTGTAAAGAAATAAGCAAACATGAGGATACTATGTTTTGATAGGAATAATGGAAACGCACTGTATGTGCACTAAAATGTATTTAATTCAGAGAACAAAAATGATGTGTCTGGGGTCGTAAGCAGGAACAGAAAGAAGCTCCCCAGAAACGGAAAAACCCTGCAGAAGGGGGAGGGGCTAAAGGTGGAGCTCAGTCTGCGGCAGACCGCCCGGTTTCTCATTGGCGGTCCCGTCTGACGCTTAATGTCGTCAGCGACCACTTCGTTTTTGATAAGGAATCCCTGCCGAGCGACGTACACCGATACCTCCGAGTGTAAGAAACACACAAACGCCTCTATTTCACACTGATTTTAAATGACATGTTTGTGTTAATTAGACAGTCATCTTGTTTGTGTGTGGTGCCAGGTTCCAGAGTGGGAAAAAGATGGTATATCTACCTCTGCTGTTTGTTGATGAGCTCAGCAACAGAGTCAAAGACCTTGTGGTGAGATAGCTTTAATAATTATATTATTATTTTTATTACAATAATTTAATAGTATGATTTGAATGTACAAAACATCTGTCTTGTCATTGATGAAGTCGTCAAAAGTAGAACTGAATGCCATTTTGGGCACTAGGCTAGTTGATAATGTTGTAACCTTGATCCAGGGTTCTTCTTAAAACCCAGACAGTGGATTTTAGTCAAAAGAATAAAGTCTGCTCTCGCTCTCTTTGCCGGTCAGGTTAATCTGAACTGTGTCATTCGTTACTCTGAAAAAACAAATTATTAGTCATCATATACACCACATAGATATTTTATTTCATTAGATAATAATTATCAGTATTTAAAACCTGACAGCTGTGCATGTGCTCTCGTGTAGGAAATCAACAGTACCTCTAAAGAGCTGCCTCTTACTGTATCCTATGACTCCATCTCTCTGGGAAGACTACGCTTCTGGATTCACATGCAGGATGCTGTGTACTCACTACAACAGTTTGGTAGGACACACACACACATAGATTATTTATGACCCACGTGAATCGTGTAAATCCGAAGAGTTTTTCTTTTTTTGGGTGGGGGATGTGGGGCAGTCGGAGCATTGGCTACGATTTAATATATGGCCATTCTCTATTAAATTTGGTTGATTGACACAGACTGTAGCCTACAGTGTAGCTTTTTGAACGAACTGTCGTCAGTGTAAGCTATCGCAATCAGGAAGCAGCATCCATAATGAACACCCCACTCGCCAAATGCACATAGATCAGCCTATGATTTTGACGAGATCATTTCTGCCCTGAATGAACAGCCTTGTGTATGAAATGGCTTGCTTCCATGTCTTTTCCTAACAGAAACAGAGGTGTTTTGTGCGCATCATGAATGCCTGCGCGCACTCCACATGCAGTATTTTCCTGCTTTTTGGTCCTTGGCCAATTACACATGCCTGCATGCACAAATAAACAGAGACGCACATACAAGCAGACACACACACTTCCAATACACTGTGCGTTTTGTGTAGTTTATTCATCTGTGTGCATGTACAGAATATATGATTGGACTATATATTTTCAGGTTTCACAGAAAAGGATGCAGATGAGATTAAAGGCATCTTTGTTGACACCAACCTGTATTTCTTAGCACTGACCTTCTTTGTGGCTGCCTTCCATGTAAGTGTGCTGTACTAAACCCATTTTATCTTAACCTCGGGATAATGCAAACATGTTGGTGTACAGTTACTGTACATTCCTCTGTTATGTGTCCAGATTTGCTCTTGTGGTTGAAACCGGTGTTACAAAAAACCTTGTTTTGGTTTGAAACGCAAAGAGCACATACCCCTCCCACACCCGAGTGCTTGAGTGGCTAGCACACCTCTCTGCTCCTCCCCTTAAAGAGCTCCTAGGCTCAAACTCTTCTCTATGCCTTCCTTTACAGCCACGTGCACTACCTTGCACAGTTGACGCTATTATGCAGAAGAGTATCTTTAAACCAAGTTTTATTTTGTGTTTTCATAAATTGGGGAAAAATAATTTTTTTATTCCTAATGCTTTTTTTAACTATCTACTCACTTTTAAAGTTCATACATTTTATAATGATCTCATACGTTTCCTGCTAGCCAACAGCAAAATGTAGTTAAAATGGACCTTGGTGTTATGACGGCCTTTATGTCTCTTCTGACATCTTGTCTCCGTCGGTCTCTCTCTGTGTAGCTCCTATTTGACTTCCTGGCCTTTAAAAATGACATCAGCTTCTGGAAACACAAGAAAAGTATGGTGGGAATGTCCAGCAAAGCAGGTGTGTAAGAACAAACCAATCGTAGCGCTTCATTCTAGTGATTCAACCAAGTGTGGTAAATGAAATGACATTGTTGTCTTTTATATGCTGCTCAGCCAATCATAACACCAAACACAGTTCCAGTTGGTTTGTTCTACGTGGCAGCCAAGGAATCTAGATAATTTCTAAGATGGCTTTATCCATGAACATGTCATGAAGCATATGGAAAATAATAATAAAAAATAATATCTGGAACCTGGAAATTCAACACCACATTGTAAACTGTACTTTACTCTAGCTGCAATATTAGTCAAAGAATGTGCAAACAATAAGTAAGTCTGCCTTGTGTGAAAACATTGTTCTCCTTTATCCGGAGACTGTCATAGTGATGATTTCCATCTTTGTCTCTGTGAGTAACTGTTTGTTCTCGTGTGTGCAGTGCTGTGGCGATGTTTCAGCACCATTGTGATTTTCCTGTACCTGCTTGATGAGCAGACAAGCCTCTTGGTGCTGATTCCTGCTGGAATTGGCTCTATCATTGAGGTAAGTGCATGCACAGACACTGTCCAAAGAAATGGCTTCTTGAGTGCTAACAGGAATTATATTGCCAGTAGCTTCAGTCACAGAGCTTTTAAGATGAAACGGTAACCTGCACTGAGGGTTTAAATGATTTCTGTGTGGTTGATTGTGCCAGGTATGGAAGGTGAAGAAAGCCTTCAAGATTCAGGTGGTCTGGAAAGGAGCCAAGCCAACGTTTTTGGTAAGCTTGTGTGTGTGCGCACTCACTAACTCCATGCTGAGATACTGGGCGCTTGATACCAGCGTTCAGTGTGCTGTGAGCAGGCTGTGAGCTAGTCCAGCTACTGCTTTTATGCTGCTCATTGGCTCTGACCCTTGTCTATCAAAAGAAGCAGAACTTCCGAGAGCAGTCCGCTCCCAATAACTAATAAAACATAAAATTTTTGGATATTGCTATATAAACAGTTGAGGGAGGTGGTAATAAAAGGAGTCACCCTTTTTCATATAAAATGTTAGGTAATGCAGCTTTAAAGAAATGAGAGAGTGCTGGTTAATTTCTCCATTGACGATCATGTCTTTTCTCAACACACTATCTATTCAGTGTAGCCCATGTAGGACTTGGGTATGCCTATTTTAAGACTTGTGATAACTGGTGTACACAATGGCTGTGTTTTTCAGTGAGTTATTTTCTCTGCTGCCCTAAGGCTACTGGAAGGGCTTTTCTTGGAAATTGTCTATGAAAACATCCCAATTGGAGCACAATGCAGTAATTTTAGATACGTAGATACATTTAGATACATGGTTTCTATTAATTTTGCTGGCAACCGATACTATAAATGTGTAATGTTTTTTTTTTTAACAGTTTGGGAAATTGGATGAATCGGAGAGAAGGACAGAAGAGTACGATACTCTGGTAAGACCCACACAAGACAATCTATGTCATGTTGAGTCTAACCTGCACACATTGTAACACATCCTTTTAAACTAATGTTGCATTGATGCCAAGTAAATGTATCACGGAAAACTGGGTAAAGAATGCAGGGTAAAGCCCATACAGTCAGTCTGGATGCAAAATAATGCAGCTCTAGGTTTTACCAAGAGATGCAAATACATGCTGGAGTAACACTCCCAACTTCTATTTATGACAATTGTTCCCTCTTTCTCTTCAGGCGATGAAGTACCTATCCTATCTCTTATACCCATTGTGTATTGGAGGGGCTGTCTATGCTCTAATATTCCTACGATACAAAAGGTATGGGTGTATTTAACAAGTAGCTGGTATGGCTGTGAAGTTTGCCCGAGATACAAATTATAGTTTTACGTCAAAAGGGCCATTCTTGGTGAGCAATAGTAATATTACTGTATAGTAATGTTATATGAAAGGCTGTCTGGCATTTCCTGAGCTCATTTCTCTGTCACGCAGATGTTTAAACCCGTTCCAAACCCTTTTGTTTGTTCTTTCCTCATAGTTGGTACTCCTGGTTGATCAACAGTTTGGTCAACGGTAAGCCATTTTCTCCCAATATCAAGGGCAACCAACCATTAATCAGTCTAAAATAGGAACGCACTGTAGATTTTCCCATTAAATGTAAACCAACTCAATATGTTTGTTCTTTCTTGTCCTAGGTGTTTATGCCTTTGGATTCCTCTTCATGCTTCCGCAACTGTTTGTCAACTATAAGGTCGGTTCAGCAGGCCAATTACCCAGATTTTGTGGTTTATGAGCTAGTATAATGGAGAAAAATTGGGTAACTTCCGTAGAAGCCAAACTAATGTAGTGGAAGTGTATGAAAGCTATTTGCTTTTCGAGGTTGCAAACCCCCAGGGCAGCTCAAGTCATAGATTGTAAATAAAACGGTTTAATGTCGTTACAGTTTGCACAACTAAACCAAACCCAGAATAATCCCAGCAGCAGCAGCACTATATTATGTTTGACATAACGCTCATTAAATCTCCTGCTAACCGGTTTTGTTCCATGTGCCGTTCTACAGATGAAATCTGTGGCCCACCTGCCCTGGAAGGCCTTTATGTACAAGGTAAGAACTAAATGGAGCATGATGTTAGAGAATGAATAATTAACTCTTGTCCCAGTTATTTAATTCAAACTTTCAAACTAATGTTAAAAAATCCAGTTACATTGAGTTGTAGCTTGACTTTTTGGTGGAACTATGGTAATCGAACACTATGTATTAATTGAATTTCTAACTGAGGTGTAACTTTCATTTATGTACATCACATTGTGCGTGTTAAGTCTTGAGATTAGTCATTGACTTTTAATCGTGACCAGGCCTTCAACACCTTTATCGACGACGTGTTTGCCTTCATCATCACCATGCCGACGTCTCACAGACTGGCCTGTTTCCGAGACGACGTGGTCTTCCTTGTTTACCTCTACCAGAGATGGTACGCACACTCAAACACACCTCACGAATAAGAACTCATTGGCAATGTTCTGCAGTTATAACTTCTTTTTTTCTTTACTCTCCTGTCGTTCTGACCCTCCCCTTACATCCCATGTCGTCTCTCTGCCTCAGGCTCTATCCAGTGGACAGGACAAGAGTGAACGAATATGGAGTTTCCTATGATGAGGAAACTGAAGAAAAGGCTCACAAAGAATAGGAGGGCGTTTGGGGTCTGGTGTCCTGTATATTGGTCCAGTGTGCTCGCCTAGTTGCACAAACCAGACCTATTTTGCATCCAGCATCGGGTTTGCTGTCGGCTGTAAATGGGTCAGGTGTGTCCATGTTTTTGTGAGGCATTTGTATACAGTATATCTATCAAAAGCAAATGAGACCATCAGCGATAAAACTTCTCCACTCAAAGTCCTCTTAGTTCCCAGCGAGCTGTCCCATAGTGCAGCGACAGCCCTTGACGGTCTGTCTTACTGTTAGATGAACGGAAGGACCAAATAAGTTCTTTCTAAAACCACTCTCCTTGTGGAGCTGGCAGTTAACTGAATAATGTGAAAGACTTTTTATCAGAAGAGTCTAATTGGATTTATAAGAAACAATTATCTCATTTAGCAAACACTTTATATATGCATATACTGTATATTTTGAAGTTCTATTTGACACCCCAACATATATATTTCAGGTTTTTCTTTTTTGCACGTGTACAAATTCCAGATCAAGGGACATTCACTTTGAATTTGCCACCAACTCTATATATACAATATTGACTGTATAAAAGGAAACTCACTTGAAATGTATGACCTTGACAACATCTCATGTATGCGGCAAACTTTGATTTTTAGAATAGATTTTCAGTGAGAAGAATTCACACTAGAAACGGTTGTTAAACGGAGGGAAATATCTATTCATGTTAACTAGAAGGAATTGAACCTATTTAAATCAGAAGAATATTTATTTTGACATCACAGTATTTCTGTGATGTTGGTGCAGGATTTGTTGAGGCTCAAGAAACATTTATATTTGAATTAATTTTGTCAGCAAGGCATACTGTATATCCCAAACGAAACAGGACATTTAAAAATGTTAAACCACAGCTGGTTTTCTGTCACAGTCCCACCTCTGTGCAGAAACATCTAAAAAGTAGCATGATTCACTTGAGCTAAGAAAGCAATGTGAATTGGCTTTTATGTTGACTATAATAAACAATTTGCACCTAGAGGGTATAAAATAAAGTAGAGAATCTGCCAATAACATTTTCTACATGCATAGTTTAGAAATAATACTTGCGAAGTGTAATTGGAAGTACAGAAGTATTAATCCAGTCAGATATATTGTACATATCAGCAGCTCATCAGAAAGGTACTTATTTGATGGATGCTTTTTCCAGAGGGTAAACATAGGTGTACCTCAAAATGTTCCATTTTGTTCTACCAGTCCACCAGCGTAGACAAAACTAGTGAAGCAACCAGTACATTGTCAATTCTGGGACACTGCGATGCCTGAATTAAATGTACCTATCATTTTTAAGTTCCTAACAATGCCACCTGTGAAAAGGCTACATTTTAGACAAGTATAATTTGGTGGGTGGTAAACTCTGGCATATCTAATTCTACTCTATTTAGTAAAAAATACTTTAGTGTTGCATAATGACAATGGTACATTTAAAAAGGGGTATTTGTGTTAATGTTAAGCATTTGTACTGAGCAGAATTTTCTAAGATAATTTGTTGTGGAAACAAATTCCGTCAATCTAAACTGACAGATGCATCACTTTAAACATTCCATCCATGTCACCTTTATGCTTCCCTTTTTAGTGACTATGTATATCAAAAGGGTTTTCCATTGTCTATTCACCTGCTCCAGTATTTTATTTTAGGTCTGGGCCAAGATGATAGTGCCAAATGTGAGAATGATTCCTGGTTTATAAGTTGTGCTCTCAACACTTGTGAGTTGTTCTTAAAAAAGAAACTCGCATTCTAGAATAAACAAGACAACTTGAAGTATTGTTTTATCAAACTGTTTTCTTGCAGTGAGTGAATCAGACAAAACTAATGTACATGGAATCTTTTCCCTGGTTTTGACCGCCATTAGGTTAAGTCTGCCTCAAGGTTTCCAATACAGTTCATGTGGAAATGCAACCACAAGTGATTGTACATTGTCTTGAAATGGTTAACCTCTTTGTAAAATGTTTTGGATTCAAATGGTGTATAATAAAATAACTATGGGCATTTGCTAGGCAATGAGTTTTCTTAAATTGAAAGACCCAAGTGATAATGTACTGACATTGCCCTACTTAATTTCTCTGACCATTCATGAGTTTGTCTGAACTTAATTGTGACCCCGCATTCTATTCAGGTCTTTCTATACAGAAACGGATACCTTGTGCATTTTCTGAAACATGGTCTAGAAAACTGAATTTAACTGCCCATTTAGTTTTCAGCATTTACAATTACCTTGTTAATAACCCAATGAATGTGATAAGCATACTTTATTTTATTTAGATAGCCTACATTTTGCTCAATAGTTCTGTGAACCTTTCAAACTCGATAACATCTTATGGTGACTGACTAAGCCCTCGTTCACTGTAAATGCTGAACCAAAATGTATTCATCTGCCAGTCCTTTTCCTCACCTGCAGCCTTTCTGTAAAGCTGATCTCTAGAATGTTTACACAAATGGTTTGGAATGACTTCAACTTTTCAACACCCTCCATTAACAAACTGAAGTACCTACTACCTTAAGACTGATCAGCTTCGTAGACACTGTACTAGGAAGCCAATCAAGGGTTTAATGTTAAATTCTCTTAAAATTTGCAAAACCCGGGTAGGTCAAAAGACTAATCTAAATTACACTAGTTAGTGTTTTTTTTAAAAGTGATGCTCTAATGGACGTAAATTGTATTGCATCTAGACTAAGAACAAGACAAACGAGTTGTATTATTTCCAGTCTTTTATTATGTTTGTTACAAAAACAGTTTTAGTCAAAGAGACCGAAGCCCATGTCATCATCGGACTCCTCAGACTCATCCTTCTTCTCCTCTTTCTTCTCTTCTTCCTTGGCTGTAAGGAAGAGGAAGGGATTGCATGATAGAATGCCTCTACTGGGTCATAACTAAAGTTTCTCACATTTCATTTTTTACACTTCAAGCTAAATGCCAATATTTTTAGAGTCATTTTGGCAGTTACATTTTAAACAGATCTCCAAATTAGTCCAGCCTTTAAACCCCCTCAGTCAACACGACTGAGGATACACTGAATTTTACCATTAGGAAACTTTAACCTTTATCCACATTTTCGTACTGTGGCGATGTCAAGAGTTTAGGGCAACACTAATTTACAGTCCGAGACAAACCCTCCTCCCATTAACAACACTAAAAAGAAAGCTAGTCAACACTGCTCTTGGAAGTGGCTCTAAGCGCTAGAAGTCACCAGTTGTATTCTTACTTAATTTCCTATGGTTTCCCATTACTTTATATTAACCGACTTTAACTGAATTTCAGGGTAGTTGTGTACACATCCAGTGTTTTATCTCACAGGACAGATTTGAGACATCTCAAATGGCAACAGCAGTGCAACCTGCCTTCAACCTTAAAGCCTACAATTCTCACACCATGACAGTCACCAGCCAGACAACACACTAAACACAAAGGTGTGGTATCCGTGGTTACCTGGGGCGTCAGCTGCAGGGGCAGCACCTGCTGCAACAGCGGCACCGGCTGGAGCTCCACCGCCGGCTCCTACGTTGCAGATCAGACTACCGATGTCAACGCTGGACAGAGCCTGGGAGGAGTACAACACCCACATTACACACAGCCCCAGGGCCCCAGAGAAATAGTGGGCCATTGTAATGATTTCTTGGAAGCAAAACATAAATCCTGATTAGGTATTATGCACATTTACACTACGTAAAGACACTGGACAAAAGGTTTAAAACATCAAGGCTCAGAGCTTTAACTCAGCAGAATTTAAGTTTATCATCAACTGAACAACCAAAACCTACAGGTCTATTCACAGTGTAATACAGGGTTGTGCATGTGTTCAGTGTGGTCTGCTATTAAGTTGTGAGTGGGGACTATCAGGCCCGGTCACGGTGGAGAGCAGACAGCATGCTCTACCAAGACCTTACAATCCTTCACCAACACCATCACAGCTGGGAGGAGAGGAATCTTGGGAAGCAGTGTTTTAAATGTAGTTGTGTGTGTCATGTGTGTGGATGTTGCATACATGCAACATCCACTATTAACAGTGCCTAGGCAACATCCTCACCTTGGCAAACAGACCAGGCCAAAAGGGCTCCACGGTGACTCCAGCAGCCTTGATCAGTGCATTCAGCTTATCCTCCTACAAAAAGACAGCAATAAACGTCATGCTTGACTTTAATATATGACCAAGCTTTACTAGACAGGGAATGCATGTTCTACAGGCTTTATCGATTACCTTTTACTCCAGCTTTCAACGAGACTTTAAAGATTACTTCATACATGTTTTACCTAAAGCTGCTACCTTTAGGTATTAAACTTTGTTATGCCAACATACAAATTAAGCTTGAACAGAACTTCAGAAATGGTGTTCTTTAATTGATGGAACTATAAAGATGGCACGGGTACAATTCCTGGATGAAAATAAATCGTTTTTTTAGCGTTAAGGTTGAGGCTTTCCTCTTTTCAGTCCCCACAAATTCACACACACACGATTAAATGAAATTCACTATAAGAAGGCTGGGGTCTAGCGTGCTATTTAACAGCTTACTATAAGTACATACAGGGTTTCCATAAGTTATGCTCTATGCTGAAGAGTTATATTAGCTTACTTAATCAATATTATATGATATTGCTTATGTGACATAGCCTTATTTTGAATAAATGTATTAAAAGTAAGATTGTGCTTTTCAGCTAAAAGTGTGTGCTAGGACTAGAGACCTTTGACCTTTGTTATCAGGATGGATAGGTACCCCACCAGAGCAGGAGAAAATAAACAAGGGATGCGGGG
>JAODLI010038763.1:0-18215 GCA_027575585.1 Percopsis omiscomaycus | reverse complement strand
CGTGAGTGACTGGCTGTTTGCAATTCGCAACAATCACCACTAGATGTCACTAAAAACTACACACTGGCCCTTTAAATATACCCTCGCTTGTAGAAAAAAAAAGAAAGAAAGAAAATACGGTTGATATAACATCATAAAAAGTTAGGACTTTGTATTAGGAATAAGAAATATAGTATGGAATATTCAGTTATAACGCATATAATATTCCTTGACGGAAAGAGAGCTAGAAAGAGTGACAAAAGATGTGCGGTCCTACAGTGTAATTGTGTGCATAATGAGTAATGAGTAAAGCCACTTTGATTCTGCGTGACAAGGGACATAACATCAAGTCACCGGGAGCTTTTTGGCTGTATGTGGAGAGAACGAAGAAAAGAAAAAAAAGCACGTTGACAGGAAAACACATTTTCACAGCACTGGCGGAGACCTCACTCAAGAACTCTCTCTCTCTCTCTTTATTTCCTATCTCAAGGGCTCCACGCTGCTCGTCGGTCCCTCCCCGCCGAATTTCTCTCCGCTCCTTAATCTCCTCCTTTTATCCTCTCCTCCTATCTTCTCGTCTATCATCTCCTTACCTCTCTCCTCCTCTTTCCTCCCCTCTCCCCCAATTCTCCGCCTCCCTCCCCTTGTCTTCTCTCCTTCTTGGCGAACCAAGTGTGCAAAGAGACGAGTGGGACGGCACTGCAGTGGAGGTACAGTATAAATAGAACCCCCCCCCCCACACACACACACACACAGGCAGACCCCCTTCCCTTCCTTCCTCTGTCTCCTATAGACAGCAGCTACTGCAGCAGAACACACAGCAGGCAGCTTGGCAATATGCTTGTTTGCTATGGGGCTCATCCTAGCAAAGTCATTTAATACACAAAACATTCTGCAGTCGGAAGACAGCCCCTCAGGCATCTTTATTTGAAATGTCATGCGTTCATGGATGTATCCAGCGCTTTATGGTTGGCCCCAACAGGCCAAAAGCGTCATGGTTGTTATCCTGGCGTTTTTAGACAACAATGTGGAATTTAGAGTGACAAATAAACAAATCAATATTTGAAACAAAACGTCTTTTTTTTTTTTTTTTAACAAGCAGCTGGTAATCTCATGACTAGTTATGTGACGTCTCATTCTCATTCTACAATGCATTATCTAGTGCAAGACTTTGGTGTCTCCTCAGTGTCGGTTTGAAGTAAGAAAAGGAATTATGGGAGGACAGGCTGTCATTATGAACGGTTTGATGGCGAGAGGAGGACGTTTTTTCATTTGAATGAACTGAAGCGACGATAGACTTTGGCACCTGATTCATCTAGCAGTCAAACAGACAATAGCCCCGCTGTGGGGGAGGAAATGCGAAAACCCATGATTGAAGACGGGGTGAAACTACGAAGAACATCTATCAGCATGCCGGAACAATGAAAACCCAATCACTGCGTATTAATGAGCCAAAGCTTAAAATAGTTCCTGTTGTGAGCTGAAGTAAGGGGAAATGATCTTTGCAGGGGGGCAGTTAGCTGATAAGAGTCTAGGCATAAATCATTTTGCACAGTGGAAACGGCTAATCTCTTTCCCTTCAAACTCCCCCCACCTGCTCTGCACACTGCTGAATATTGGGCCAAGGAAAAAAAAAAAGCTATTCTTAACTCGGACTGGTGAATAGGTGACTTACTGTAGGCCTGCTATATATACGTTGAGGAGCTGGTTTTATCAAGACATACTATATGGCCACCCACAAACCACAGTGTGGTCATCTCAATGACAGTTAAAGAAAGTTAAAGTTTTCCCAATATCCAGTCACAGTCCATTAGGTCTAAATTGTGTGCTCCTCAACTCTACTTAAGCTGACGTTGTGTTGATAAAGAGGACACCAACAAGGCACTCATGCAAATCATGTGCGTGTGTAGCAATGCTGTCGTAGAATCAGGTGCAAATTTAGCAACATTATGTTAGCAGATATATAGATCATACAAATACATAGAAAGAATTATAACAGTAACTATATATTATGTGAGTATAAATATGTTAATATATGTGTAAGGAAATCCATCTAACTTCTGTGTTTTTCTTATAAGCCAATAGGTGATTATAGTTATGGCAACGACAGGGCCACACCCGCCTGATGACAACTCAGGAAGGGTTTTCTTTTATCATGTGAATTTGGAGACGCATTATTTTGACCAACTATGTTTATTTGTCCCTAAAGTTAGTATTGTCTGTGTGACTTTGTCCCTTTGCTACGCTGTCTGGGTCTTTCCATATTAAGCAGGCGGATGTGTGTGTGTGTGTGTGTGTGTCTGTGTGTGTGTCTGTGTGTGTGTGTAGTCTGTATCTCGCATACAAATAAACAGATGCGAGGCCACGGAGGGTACCGTTATCGCTGCCCTGGACCAGCTGTGCCAGCCCTCCCCAGTCCCCTAGCCTCTCTCCCCTCCCCTCCCATGGTGCTTTGCTAACACCCTTTCCCCACGCCCTGTTTAACACTTCTGAAAGAAGTCATCGCATCGCGGTTTCTCCATTTAATTTCTCCATCTAATTTCTCCATCTAATTTCTCACACTGCCTCGCAGCCTTACTGGGAACTCCCTATTAAAAAAATGGTACATCCTCTGTTGTATGTTAATAGCATTTCAGCACAGCTGTTGTTTTTCTATACAGTTCTGAACTGACCTCGTCTGACCCTTGCACGTGTTGAGGGTCAAGCTAGATCGTGAGCATAGATAAAGGCTGGCATGGAGGGGCAGGGAATATGCCAGAGGGGGCAACAGATGCCCGTGGTTCTAATGCCCCATGGGAAATATCAAGGAGTTAAGCAAACATCCTCTGACTAGCAAGCACTACAGCATGCCACTGTAAATATGATTTGTTGTTCAGCTTCACTTGGTTAACTTGCCGTAACTCTGTTATGTTTGGCAGAAAGAAAGTGCTTTTTGAATTTATTTTATTATTTTTTCAACTTGGATAGTCATGTGGATTTAATAAAATATGTAGATTTTATTTCAGTTAAACTAAATAAAGTTTTCAGTTCAGTTAAAAAATAAATTCCGCTTGTATTAAGGAAACAACTTAAACCAAGTTAAGTTGCAAAACAAGTCCTTTTTACAGTGCATGTGTCCACGATCGAACACATCGACACTCAAGGCCATATTTATACAAACATAAATGCAAACTCAATAAAAGGTAGACTTCTCGATTGTATAGCCAATCATTTCTGCCCCTGCTCATGCAACTATTCACAAAAGCATGTGGCTTTGGTGGGGGGTAGAGAAGGACATGAGCCAAGGAGTGCTGAAGGGTGAGGAGTAGAGAGGAGTTTCAGCCACTCAGCACTCAGGTGCGGGGGAGCATGCGCTGTCAAAGTTCCAAACCAAAACGACGTTTGGTTTCAGCCACAGGGACACAAATTGTGGAGTGTACCTTTTAATATATTTTACCTTCTGAGGTAATTTTTTCATCTACAAAACACCTGCTCACTTAATTTTGTCTTTTTGATTTGCTATGCTAACATTGTCATAAGTCCTCGCACTCCTGATAACTTGAGAGCGTGTACAGAACCATCTGCGATCTTAGCTGAGCAGATGCTCAGGAGAAGAGAGATGTGAAAAGAGAGATGTGAAACTGGCGCACACATAAACCTAGATGATAGGTACAGTACAGACAGCCTACTATCAGCACACCAAAACACTGTTCCCCCAACATGAATACGGACCCAGTTGATGTTTGTGTGTCTATGCTGGTGGTAAATAAGACAGAGATGAGAGATGGCGTATTAGGAATACTGAAGACAACCCTCTCTATTTAATCTTCATCGATCTCTCTCGCTTTTTCCTCTCTCTTCCGCCAAACCCTCTTCCCCTTGGTCGACCCTCCTTTCTGTATCTCTTCATCTCCCTCCCTTCTTCATGTCCTTTCTGCTCTCACAGAGTCCAGGTTGTGATCCAATCACATGGCTAGCTGCAGCAATCACAGCGCTCTGATTGGTTTTATAATCCTCACTCAGGATTCTCAGATGGGAGAGAGAGTCGGGCGGCCAAGCGGTGTAGCTCGGCGAGCTGTCATACCGCGCGCATGCAAGTGCACGCTCGCAGCCTTTCTCTCAGAGTCCTTAATTTACTTCTTGGCTTGACCACATTGTTGATTTCATTCTGTTGTGTCTTGAAACGATATAGGTTTTATATAGAACTGCTGGATATAGCTTGGTACACCTGACTGGTGACAGGTGTGTAGGAAACGTCATGGTGTCCTACAAACCCCCACACACTGGCTAGGGTTATATGTACTGTACGCTCCCATTCCAGTTTTTGTCCTCATTCTGGAGAACATATTATAGTGAGATGTTTATGTGGCAACTGCCATTTAATATGCCAGTACTGGGTGTGTAGGTGCAAACCATAAACAAAACCAAAACCCTATTGTCATATTCTGAATAAAAGTGAATAATGGGCCTGCTTAAACTTGGTTAAAGTAGAAACCTAACCCTAACCCTTTCAATGATTAGATATTTGTAACATTCATAGTGTCTTCACAAATGGTTTGAAGGTACAGTACATTATGTATGTGTTCGATGTAGAAACACACACACAGAGAGAGAGAGAGAGAGAGAGAGATAGAGAGAGAGAGAGAGAGAGAGAGAGAGAGGGAATTCACACAGCACTATTTCTATGTGAATCCGCTCTGTGCATCTACAGTGCATTATGATAGAAAGTGATGCAAGACTCTGTCTCTGCAGAGCAACCGCACAGCGAAGTCCGCTAAAGTACAGGTGGGAATAAAATAACACACAACACATTACAAACACACATACATGCTTGGCACGACACATAAACACACACTTGCGCACACGCGCACACACACGCGCACACACTTGCCCAAAATCCCACCTCAATAAGCTCTGATTTAGCTCCCATATTTAAAAACCCTGAGAAGAAAAAGTAATTTCCCAGACATAATATTGTGTCGAAATCCCACAATACTCCACGGCAGCTAACGTTTGAGGTTTGATTTGCCTTGTGGCACAGATTTCCCTCAACACGGGGATAACCAGATAAAATACATGAGAAATTGTAATTGCAAATTTAAAGCTAGGTAACACCCCATGCACGCCCACGTAGAGCGCGTGATAAATACAAACACACACACACACACACACACACACACACACACACACACACACACACACACACACACACACACACACACACAGACATACATAGACATACACAAAAGCATTATTTTACTTCTCCTTACTACTGCAAACAATCAGCTGGTAATGTTTTGGTTTAACTGCTAAGACATTGGACTAAACCACAGCGGGGGGGGGGAATGCCTGAGTGACAGGGCCAGGACAAAGAGAAGTAAGTCACAAGAGAGACAAGGAGAAAAGGAGGGGAAAATACCTACCTTAATGTGTACCTTAAAGAGGTAGAGGACAACTTTACTTGGGCACACGCTGCCCCATTTAGCTAGCCAGCGAAATGTGCTGGTGTTTACGTGAGTGTGTATTGCAGTCAGTTAGTCAGAGTTACAGCTAACAAGAGCATTATTTTGAAGGCATGTATCCCTGTTTGCCCATATAAGTCTATAATATATCTGTATTCATAGCTCTCTCTGCATGGGCCTGTATGTGTCTACCGTATGTGTATGCAGTACAACAAAGAAAATGAAACGTAATAATAAACTGATCCGTGTGTGTGCGGTTGTGTGTATGAGGTTCCCGGGAGGCGCGTACAGCACTCTTTGTGCTGCTGTTCAGAGGACGTCCAGAGTAATGAGCGCATTTCCTTCTTAATCACTGCACCACATCCCTCCCTCCCTCCACACACTCACACACTCACTCACACACCCACACCACATACACACTGCTGCTCACCTCCTGCCAATGCGACGCCGGCGGCCTGGGAAATTACACCAGTCGCAGGGCTTCTGTACGTACACGTTGCCGTCAGTTTAAACATTTGCAAACACGGTAGTGCCAAAGTAATCCCGTCAAACTGCCAGTTTAACTCTCACGTACGCTTGCGAAGGTTTGTAGGGAGATTCATGTTTGGCGGACAATTGACGCAAATGAGCGCAATGTGGGGCTTACAAACATAAACACGCGTACTGTACAAGTTGAAAAATAACACACCAATCAAATGGAAGTCAGTAGGAACTGGTATTTTATAGTATACACGCATTCCGTCGATTGTGCGCAGTTTCAACACGGCCATAGTTTAGGCAGAGTTGCTATCTGTGAAAGAGGGTCACAGTCTCTCTCACAGATGCTGTTAACTCTCTCTCTCTCACACACACACTCACACATCACATAGAGGTCAGCGGGATAAGGCTGTCTGGTGAAGGCATGTACCCTTCAGTTCCTGTCAATGACGACATGGGCTGGTAGCTTCTACGCACCACTGCACCCCAACCGCACGCGCGCACACACACACACACACAAAAAACATTTTCAATTCTCAACTCCCCAACTTTCCTTATCACTATTACTGTCTGTTTCCAACTTTATCTCTCTCTTTGTCTCTCACTAGTAGGATGTTCTTAAAGCTAATTTCGGTGTACATTCGGTTTAGTCGCAGGAGTGCAACCTTAACTGGTTGATATGATTTATCTCTTATTAACTTGTCTCGTCTCTATTAACTTTGTCTCGTCTATCACCTCTGTGTGGCTCTATTCCCAAGCCTCCCCTTTTCTCTTCTGGTGCCCAATTCCCCCCCAGAGACCCTCTGCTTCATGTGTCATCTTCCTCATCCGGATGTTCCTGTCCACCCGTCCCCACCATGTCCCTTGGCAGTCTGTTGACATACAGAGCACAGCCCTGGACTGGTCTGTGTCACGCCCTCGGTCCTTGCCCCATCTTCCTAGCGTGGAGCCTCTCTATCTCTCTCTCAATCTCTCTCTAGCTCTCTCTCAATCTCTCTCTCTCTCTCTCTCTCTCTCTGCTTAATTGCAGGAGCAGGATCAGGTGTGTTGGAGTGGACAGCTGCGGCCAATCACCATCAGTCGCCTCGGCTATTTATACCCGGCTCCCACTTCAACACGCCTCGAGATCCTGTGTGCCTCCGTGTTCCTAACGCCCTGTCTCCGTCTGCCCGCAGCCTGCTCCCTTTTCCCCGGTCTACGCTCCACCGCCTCCTCCGGCATCAGACCTCCCTCGCTCCCGCCGGCTTCCCGGGCCCTCCTCTCTGCTCCGCCTCGCCCTCCACGTCCCAGCCTGGGCTCCCCTACGCTTCCCTTTCCCCCGCCTTTTCCCTAAAAATACCCGTGTTTGTGTCCTGCGCCTGGGTTCGAATCCTCGCCCCCTTGACAGTCTGTGTCCGGTGTCAAGCCTAGCCTGTGAGTAAACCATATCACAAGGGTTTAGAATGACGCTGATGGGCAGGCTACAGCCCAAATGTAAAAAAATTTAGGCTACGTAATACTTTTCCTATTTATTTTCTAGTATTGTTTCCCATTATGTTTTTTTTCTTCTGTGGACAGCCAATTGTAACCAACTAATTGCAGCCCAATTGTACTACCATGGGTGGTACAATTAGACTGCATAAATGACACCTGGTATTGTTAGTGCACTATGCACCCTGAGGAAGGCCTGGGAGCTGTGACATGCTGGAGCACTTTGGGGTCCAGCAGCGTTGGCAGCTGTACGATAATTATTGTGTTTGCGTGATACATTTTCCACTTTATTTACTGTGTGATCTACACTTTTAAAAAAAAATCCACAATTCCCACAACGTCACAATAAAAAGATCAGTTTTCCAACTGTAAACAGGGGTTCTTATGTATACTTACACCTGCTGGTGCAGAATGCTAACCTTATCGGTAAACATGGCGACCCTTTATGACAGGGAGCCACTATATGTAGATTTAGGCAATCAGGTAATTTGGCTATAGATCGGTGAAGCAAAGTGCAAGATAATCACTGCTACACCACGTAGTCTACTATATGTAGTTAATGTACTGTAGTCAGGACTGAATCAAAAGTAATCAATGTAGCCACCTGCACCACATATAGTACATATATGCATATACAGTGTGTGTTATACACGAGGATTAGAGACGGTTTAAAGAACGAAAACGACAACAAAAACCGGAAACAAACAACATTTTGGGATGAACGTTATCGAAAAATGTTCCAGAGTGATTTTCAATATTAGATAACCGGTAAAAAACTGTATTTATCGTTCCAATTAACTTACAAATATTATTGCAGATACAATTTCAAAGGAAATTGTATTCTGGAAGTACTTAGTCTCATATCTCCTTGGCTTTGAATACAACTGCTAGGTGGTAAGATGCTATTTATCTATTAACTGTCATTTACCTGTAAACGTTGTAGACTAAACCAACAGGCCCGTTTTTACAAAGTGCATTGCATTTACACATGCACCCACAACAATCCTATTAGTAGTGTTTATTGACAGCTGCACCGCCAGCATGTTCACATAGTTGCTTTGCATTAATATCAATTCTAGATTTTTTTTTTCACCTTGTCTGTTTGGAAGGAGGATAGGGTTTCAGGGGAGGGGCTGTCATGCAGGTAAATCTTCTGCATTACTTATTCAACCTTGTGCAAAGTTGCAAATATTTGCTTTACTTACTTTCTAATATTTTATCCTATTATCTACATTGGCCTATAAATGATCTTGTAAAGGCAATGTCATTTTAAAAATAATGCTATTAAGCGTTCTTCTATAAGGTTCTAACCGGTTATTAATTAGAGGAGAAGCCTAGGAACGCTGGAACACTGGAATGGAACGGAAAAATTCTCAGAACAGAGACCACTACATATTCTTGTAAATATAATAATATAAATATAATAACAAAAATGTAAAAAAGTATATATATATTCTTTTTAATATTTAAAAATACATATAAATGTAATAAATATAAAAGTAATTGTACATAGATATATTTGATTATAGTATATGTTTATATAAATGGGTAGTGGTCTCTTAATTTTTCCCATGGCTGTATAACACACAGCACTGGCCACTTCGTGGTTGGATTGTGAATGTACAATATTTGGGCCGATTTATGATTTTCAGCACCTGGCAAAGCAGATCTAGCCTTACGAATAGCGGCTTATGAATAATGTTTTACAGCGGCTTTTTTATGAAGAGTGTGTGCTTTTGTAACTTGCAGTTTGTTTCTACGATGAAAGTATCTGCACCTACACCCCATCCATTCCATGAGCACCTGTCCATTTCATTTAGGGTTACAAGCATTAAGGAGCAGGAAGGGGTAGACATCTTCTCAAGGATGCTTAAAGGTAGGCTGGGCTTGCTGGGGATCGAACACACAACCTTTCGGGGGAGAGTCGACCACCCTAACCACTCTCCATCACAACGTCAAGCCAAGGCAGAATTGCCTCCGCTGTCGTTAACTCCAGAAAGTGTCTTAATGACAAGAGTGTTGAAAAGAGTGTGAACAAAGCGTGACATTGTTTCCATATGTTGCTAAACGCAAACGTGCATGTTTTCCCGCCTCTTACCTGTCAAGCCGACAGTCAGCACACTGCCGTTGCAGACTGCTTGTCTAGAACAACAGCTGTTAACTTTGTTAACTTTGTAAAAGTTTGATGACAGGCCTCTATTATGGTTCACAAACATACCTCTTGCATACAGTGATCCATACTTGTATCGTTTTTGACAGGAATATTTAGCTTAAATAATTAACTTTTCAGTGACTGATTTATCCATGTGTGACATAACTGCATTCCTACATTTACCTTGCTTGATTCAATGTGCTGCGTTATTTAGTTAGTATAGCAATATCTTTTTGCGAGGTACCTGTCCAGTGTTTGTTTATTTCATGCCATGCTGCAAGGACACAATCTCCCCAAGGGGATAAATATTTAAATCTTTTCTAGTAAGAAATGATGGATTGGTTAACACCGTAATAATCTGCTAGTCAGTGGAAATCAAAGTGAAAATAACAAAACAGTAGGAGTAATGTCTTTTTTTGTCATGACTATATATTAAAAATGGTTGTTAGTCAGGCATTTTACAGCTTTCCAGCTACTCTAGTAATTACACTAAACGCCATACAGTATAATTCTCACAGCATCTTCAGGCGCCAGACCATAATAGAAGAGACTATTTTGCCACTTGACAAGGAGGTGTGAATCCTTAATAACATCATCATAAGTATGAATGCTTTCTGATTTAAATGGAAATTAGACAGCAATGATATTTACATTCTGTAAATCTGTTAAATAAATCCTTACGGAAGCCTTTTCATGCGGTGAACCCGTGCTTGATTAGAAGAATAAAACCTTGATTGATGGTATTCCCAGATGTGAGCAATTGTTTCCAATTCAAGGAATGTTTCCACTAAGCCTCCTGGTGGCCACACAGAGAAACGCATATGAAATTAAGTGAAATTCTGCAGCACACAATCCGTTTCCTTTAAACAATAAAGTGAGAATTTGAACTTTTCACCTGTTTATTCTATACTCCTCCCAGTGAGGTAGTGTTTGCGTTTGGCAAAGAAATGGCCGTCGGCATAAGGAAGAGGGGAACAACAGAGAATAGGATAGCATTTCTCTTTATTCTCAGTAGGAAGTACAACATTTTGACAACAGGCTATCACACTAACAGATGCTGCACCTTCTGTTATTTGGTAGGTGTGACACGACACAGACAGCTTTATGTCTGTGGAGACTTTTCACATTCGAGCCGCCCGGCATCCCACTTCACCTTATACCAATGAGGTGACAGGGAAGATGTCAGTGTGTGTTAAAAGTGTATTTACATACGTACACATGCATTTGTGTGCTTGAGGTGGTGTCGTATTGTGTTTGTGTGCTTGACTGAGTATGAGTGATATGCCCTGCACTGCTGGAGACAGCCATCTATCGGACGCATTGAGAGCAAAATTCACACGGACAGACACTGCCCTTACAAACAGTGAGTAATGTTAGCGAGGGTCAGGGCCATAATCTGTGCAATAGTGTCAACACAGCCTGATATATGGTCATCCATACTGGCAAATGTAGACACGCGCGCGCACACAATGATAGATGTGCTTTTGTTGTGCACCGAAATGCAATCCATTCAGACACTGACAGTTAGCAGCTTCAGCTTCGTCTGGGATCTGTATCAATTTTTTCTTTAACAAGTGAGCCTGTTTGTGCACACGCATGTGTGTGTGTGTTTCTGATGGATCTATGGTCTAATGTGGGTATCAATAATGCATAAGGCCTTTAAAGAAAGAAAGAAAGAAGTAATTAAGTAAAAAACACCACACACATACAGCAACACACACCCAACAATCTCCCTGGGAGATATTTATGTACCCCCACCCCACCCACGCAGCAAGGGTCATGGTGCCAGATAGAGGAGTTTGTTCACAGACTGCCTCAAATAGATTAGTAAGAAAAGCTTTGACTCTTCTTCTCTCTCTCTCTTCCTTTCATTGCAAAGCCTTGAAATGTCTTCAAGGAGAAGTTTACCCACAATTCCCCAGGGCTATCTTGAGCCCTTTTTCCGACACATTCCCTATTTTGAGTCTTTTTTGATTTCTGTAATTGATTTTGTGCTGAATAAACCCAACTAAACTCATTCGTCTCTCTTATTCTGTTTCTCAAGCCCTTCAGCAATATCCTACCTTACATCTCAATAGCAGTCTTATGGAACTACTTTCAGTGTTACTATAGGACTGCTTTTGATGTGTGTATTCTGTGATCCTGGATCCCTGTCCTATCTCTGCCACTTCACACACATGTTCCTGCATAAACAAATAGATATATACAGTACAGTATCAGTGTGTAAAGTGAACTTGACTCCAAAGCCCATGGGATACTTAAAACGAACAGGGTCTGATAGGGTCCCAGACCATGTGTCCACAACAGGGTACACGTAGTCCTAGGTGTACCAAGACAGAGAGTGAGAAAAATGTAACTTTGTATGGATTATAATAAAATTATAATGAAAACCATGCTCATTTATTTTTTTCTAAAATAACTTATATTTACAGTAAATAGCCCTATAAATATATTTAATTCACGAACAATTCTATTTGTGTGCTGCTTGAGCCATCAACGGGTGACAAATTATCTTAACCATTTCTTAATAAAACTGTAAATTTGACAGATTTTTTTTTTAAAGGGGTACTTGGGCTGGGGAAATATTGAAAGAGGGTACACAAGCCTTGTTACCTTCTTACACCAGTACTTCCGCTGGAAGCCTTTACATTCATTAAACGCACTGAAGGCAAAAAGTTGCGGTGACCCTGGGAGAGAGACACTTTCTCCCTGTTCACGCCTTATTTCCACTGGAACACCATAGATATGAAGTATTGTGGTACCAATTACCTCCACAGAACATTTCTATTCTTTGAGATGGCTACCTGGAGAGAAAGACACACATTATCACTCTCCTAGTTGGCTCAAAATCGTGTTCTTATATACTACCTATATCCCTTTTCTCAACTCCAATCATTTTTTCCCCAGCTCTATCGGCGTACATGTGATTAAACTATTTCTAGACAGGAGAAAGTCTCATCTCCTAGAACAGCGTAGGCTCGCGCGCGGTCACACTATTAAACAATGCTCCCGTGGGAGAACCGAAACACCTCAAATGAACGAACATTCAATGAGCCCCATTTTCAGCCAGTCTCTACCTCACTGTCAGCGCAGGGGGAGGCGCCAGGCAATGTCTCTTAATGACAAATAAGTGTTGGTCTCGCGCTGCCCTCCGCAGAATGCCGAGGTTCACAGAACTGCATTCTGGCCTATATGTCTTCCCCTATAGGCCGTTTATAGGCGCCATACATCAGCCAGCTTTCAGTGGTAATTACCAGTGATGCTGCAATCCTAACCCATTTAGGTCACTCTGCACCAGACGCCAGGGTGATAGAGCTACAGTCATTACGCACGGCTTGGTATGTGTGTGTGTGCGCCCGCGTCTGTGTGTGTGCGCGCGCACACACGCACGTTATTGAGAGCATTGCTCTCTCTTACTCAGCATTATCACCTCATTACAGGTGCATGGTTACACTGGTCGCTTGTTTGTGTGTTTGTGTGTGCGTGCGTGCGTGCGTGCGTGCGCATGAGTGAGTGCGTCTACAATTTGCACTATTGCAAACACAGCACTCCGGGCCTCCATAATACATAGAGAGGTCTCTACTGACACACACACTCAGTCATGCTAATTTCTACCTGTACAGCATTATTCTCTAGGTTTCAGTAAGGCCGCGAGGTTTACCTCCATTATCTTACTGCGCGAGTGTAAAGGAGTTACTCGTCTGCTCGGAATTCGCGTTAACCTTGCACTGACCTTGAGAGGGGTAGGACCTGAGGGGAAAATAAATATGTAGCCCGTTTTCCCGGGGTTTAAAAGAAACAGTCTGCACATAAGGTCATTGTTATCAGAGGTCATAGACATATGGAACAAGCATTGGGTCCTCCATTTGACATTGAGAATTGTCCGAGCTGACCTTTTGCGAGCATGTGTGTATCTGCAATACCCCTCCATACAGTACAGTAGCAGGAAAAACAGCATCATGAAATGTACACACACACACACACCTTTTCCTTTAATTCAATTTGAGATAAGGAAGTATAAAGTGTGGGAAATATTTGACCACGCAGTGTGAGGAAATGCTTTCACTCCTCAATTAAGACAAGATAATATCTAAAGCAGTGAAGGATTAAGGTGGGTTGTATTTTTCACTTGTACTATGTACTTTTACAGTGTGCTGAGGGTAATTCTCGAGTCTGCCATTGTATACATAATAGTAGATTCCAAAAGGCCAGCTACATGTCTTATGGACAACTAGAGAACTGTTTATTTTCTAATTGGACCTAGATATTACTTCCTGTGCACAGCAAGATTTCCTGCAACTGGTCATTGAAGATCAAAACCATGGTTTTATATATTTAATAATAGACAGAATGTCTCTCAAATCTCAATGAAAAAGTGACACAGGTGCAACATCCTAACTACCAAGTGAGAAACATTATAGGATGTGGTCGGAGTTGAAGTGCAATATTTGTTGTGTTTACTACGGACTACCGCTGAAAGTGTCATCCTCTCCCCCCTCCTCTCCACTCTCGAAGCTTTTAACTCACACCTGTCCTCCAGCTACCTGTGTCTGTCCTCTCCTCTCCCAATAGCCGCACTCCACTTCAAAGATCGCTGCTGTAATTACTGTGTGGAGAGAGAGAGAGAGAGAGAGAGAGAGAGAGAGAGAAAGAGATGCCAGGTCCAGCCAGTCACAGCGAGGGCAGGAGTGGGTTGAGAGTGCACAGCTTCAAAGCGAGCCCGGCTTCCCCCCCTCCCTCTCTCCCTCTCCAGGGGTCATAAAATGAGCTGTGGCTGCAGTGGACCCTCGCCAAATAAAGCCCAGCGCTCACCTCTCCAAGCAATAGACCTTTAACAAGAAGCTAGCCAAACTAGCCAATCGCATACGCCATGTGGCGCACCGGTGTACTCGCATACAAAACACACACATGCACACCTTTACAGGGTCTGCTTACCAATACATAGTCTTGTCCATATAATTGATCTATCTAATCTAATCTTGATATACTGTCTGTATAGGTTACAGTGCCTTGTTTGGACGGGATAAATACATACTGTAAATAAAGGACCATAACTGCCATGTCTGACGTGATTCATATCTATGTAATTTAGCTCGGATCTGATATGACACCTGGATCTGATATGTTGCTGTAGATACAGTAATGTGGTCCAGGTCAGAGTTGTGGGGTGGTACACAATACCGAGAGTAGGGATGCATCAATTGCATTTTGAATGGCCGATTCCGATATATATAAAACATGCCTACTGAAGAGACACATGGTCCGATTAAAGCCTGACCGTCCGGTTCTGGTCTTCCAAAGTCCCCATAGAATGTGCCCATGTATTTTTCCACTCTTTAATTGCATTATATAAATAAATAAATACATAAATAAAATAAAAAAATAAAAAATATATATTTTTAAATGTAAGAATTGTATTAGTTTTTGAATGCTGTGGTCAATATGCGGTTAGTAAACAAAAGTTCTCTCATGACATAGAAATTTAATAACCAAAATTCAATGAATAAACAAAAATTTTAATTCCAAGAAATCTATCCACTCCCTCAACAAACTCGCTACATTATGTTCCCGAGCAGACGGGAGCAGAGGTCAGTTTCAGCTTGCTTGTTCTGCACCAGCAACGCTGTGCAGCGTGGAGGACGGAGATGTTCGAGCCATCAGTGGCGAGGCCCGGGGAAATGGGACAGGCTGGTGGCTGGTTTGGAGTGTGATGGGATCACTCACCCCTGGGTGTGGATGGTCACTCTGATGAGAAGATGAGGAGGGTGGGCTTGAGGGGTGCAGAGAACAAACCATAGAGCCGGTGTCAGGGGTGAACCCCAGACACCGTGTTCACCTTTCAATACACCGCTACACTGATGGACTGACATGGCTCCAGCCCGTACGAAGCTGGCTTGTACAAATATCTGTACATTGTGTAATTACGATAGGCTTGGGGACGGAAAACAGATTTCATGTGGCTGTTAAAACATTCATTCACTAAACTTCTCTTATTCATGACAATGTTATGTAATGTTATAGATTCCATGGCCACATGACATTTAAAATCTCAACTATTACTATAAAAATAGCATTGTCATTGATGCTAGCAGTATATGTGGGTTTCTAGGCAACATGGTATGTAAAGTCAGTAGCTATGTGTGCAGTCTTGCAGATACAGATTAAAAGTGTTATTTCAGCGCTAAGCAGGGCACAGCACCGATGACAGAGGAATCGCTTCTCTTTAGTGCCTCTGGAGCCACATAATTAACAAAAGAAAACAATTGATATAAATACGTTTTACAGGCAAATGCTGATATTCTAATTTCTGCCACTTTCCATCTCTTTTAGCTTTCTTTTTTTGTCTTCTCGCTGTGCCTTCACCCTTCCATGCCTCATCCCTCGCTCTAAATTTTCTCCAGCTGGTGTTGTTGTCTTGTTGACACAGCAGCTGATAGCAAGGAGTTGGACAGAGAGAGAGAAAATGCAGAGAAAATATGGCTAAGGCCTGAGTGAGAGTCTGATATAGCTAGTGAGAAAGAACCAGAACATCAAAATTAAGAACAAAATAAAGAATAAACTAAATAAATCAAATAAAAAGACAGAAGAAGAACAAGTGCACCAAAGAAAATAAAGAAAGAGAGAAAGAAAAAGAGAGCCAACAGAACAAAAGGCTGCCAACGCTAGCAGCGCTGGAAACAGTGTGAATGTGGTAGAAATAATGTGCTCGAGGCCTCAGAGAGTAGAAGGAAGAAGCAGGCGAGCCAAGGGAAAGGCACTTGTGCTTGGTGTGCAGCTGGTGTTGGTGGAGAGGGCATGTCTGTGTGTGATAATCACCACAGGTGCTCTGAGGAGCACAGGAGACGCAAATTAGGGAGGAGTGGAGGAGAGGGCTGGTGGGTGTGGTGGAGGGGTGGAGGGGTGGTTGTACAGTTCAACTTTATCAACACACGTCAGTCTCGCTTCCCACATCAGTCACACCAAATTAGACGTCGTGAAATTTGAGCTTTCTTTCTGCTCCATCACCCTCGCAAACAGGCAGGGGGATTCACAGGAAGACAAGCCTAGAGCATCTTGAAAAATAGTGTCAATTTGTACTGCATGATGATAAATTCCTCACCAGGAAATTGTCCCGTCCCTTACCACTCTAGCGTAACACATTTGCAAACTTTTCAATTATTTAACGATTATTTTCTTGAGATTCGATTAGCATAAATGCGTTATAAACAACAAATATATACAATACACACAATAGCACTCAACACACTAGCTCAATTGTAATGCATGACAGTTATGACAAAATATAAGCATAACATTATGCTTATGGCTACTATTTTTCTCTTTTTTATAAAGCACTTCCTGGGCGTCATGTGCCTACGAAGGCCATGCTTATCTATCGCAATCTCCAGTCCCGTTTTGTCTTGTCCACAGAGAAGCAGATCCAAGCAAGCAGCTGGGGTGGTAATGTTGGCGAGCATGCATGACAAAGACATATAACAAGTACGTATCAGCTTTTGAACAACGTAGAGATACTACTAGTGCATTACGCTACCAAGATTCATTACTTGGCAGCGCATAGGCACCCTGCTGGAAAAATATAATATCTATCTTAGAAACCTTGCAAAAGACCACTGTCTAGCTAGCCCCTCCACAGTTAAGACAGTGTATACACAAGTAGGTGTGCACAGTTCTGTGTATAGTCTTTGCTAACAGGAGTGGCTCTAAGTGACAAGTGTGTGTGTTTGTGTGTGTGTGTGTGTGTGTGTGTGTGTGTGTGTGTGTGTGTTTGTATAATATACGTAGGTGAGCCCTAGCAGGATCAGAGGTCATCAAAGTCTTCTGACTGACTCACTGCTTATTTTTTTTTACAGACAGTCAATCTGAAAGATATGCTGTTGTTGTAAAAGCTCTTTAGTTCGTGTGATGCTATGTCAGCCAGTAGCACTGTGGGGGCTAAATGATGCATACAGTTATTGTGTTTATTGGTGAGCCCAGTTAGGTCTGACTTTTAAACTGATATAGCTCTCAATTAAACGTATGCATTCATATTAAAACATACTGTACCATATACAGCACTTTCACAAAACGTGATTGGGGTTGTGTCCCAATGAAAAACTGTTCAGTTAATGTTAGTTTTATGCCTTAGGCATAATAAACTCCTCATTTTATCTTGTGTGAATGCATATATATATATATATATATATATACACACACACACACACACAATTTCTTAAGGATGTAGGAATGCATGCAAATTTCTTAGGGGTAGGTGACAGATAATTATTCACTGTTATGTACTGTAGTAATCTATAATATAATCTGTCCTGACATTAAAATGACAAATGGGTGATAATAAAAAGAATCTGTTTTATTTTTTATGTTTTTACTTTGCGTCTGTGAAATGACGTTCCGCGTCAAATGAGACAAAGCTTAGAGATAAAAAATAAAACGAACTACATTCCTTTGATCAACATGACACAACGGTTCCTGATAGGATTATGGGAGGGGAAAAAAAGGGGATGCAATACCTTTGAAGAAACAAATGCCAAACATGAGGAGAAATCCTGATAAGTTCTATAACATACACCCAACAATGAATCAGTATTTTGCTGCTGCGGGATTGAAGTACAATATTGCAGCAAGTACTGCATACAATGACAAAAACACACCTTCCTAACACACGCCTTGTCCTTCACTTGAGAGAGATGGGGGGCATG
>JAODLI010038752.1:0-18217 GCA_027575585.1 Percopsis omiscomaycus | reverse complement strand
ATCCTTGAGCAAGATGCCTAACCCCTACCTGCTCCATGTAATAGCACCATGTAATTGTAAGTCGCTTTGGATAGAAGCGTCTGCTAAATTACCTCATTGTGGTTGTAACTCTCAGACGATGCTGTGTGTCCTGTAGACTGTTTATGTTTGTGTGAACTAGATGCGACGGGATGGCCAGGTAAGGAGCTAGCGATGTGTAATATCTCCGAAGACTTTTCATGCTATGGTAAAGCCTAGCCACCACCCACCCCTTTACCTTTTTTTTTTTTTTATAAGCAACCCTCTCGGTTTCCCTTTTGAATTGGAGTGTACAGCCGACTGTGAATGTTGTTCCAAAGCATTCTAACTAACACGCCTCCCGTCTATATTTGAATGCTGTCTCTAGGTATAAGCCGTGGTTTCGTCTTCGTGGAGTTTTATCACTTGCAAGATGCTACCCGATGGATGGAGACCAATCAGGTTGCCTCAACAATCACCAAGTCTAGATTTATGTCTTGGAGATTTGAGCCCCTAATATCAGATGTAACGAATGACTCATCTCAGTGTTGCATACTTAGTCACAACTAAGAGATAACAGGATTGAAGGACTGTATTATAAAAAAATAAAAACTTGGCACTGTCAAGGCGAAATTTTTCTTCCTCCAAATACTTTTGATACGCTATCATGCAGGTTTATTAGAATCTTTCTAGAGAAAACATAAGCTTTTTAACAGCTCAGCTCAGGTCAAAAGACTTCTTTTTTTTCTGCATAGTGTCAATGGCTTTTGAATCAAACCATTGATACTGGCAGCATTATGTTCTTGTCTGTGCCGAGTTTGGATCTTTCATCAGAAATCATGTGGAATAATTTAGTAGAAGTGTAGGCTTTGTTTAGTTTTGTTTAGTTTTTTGGCCAAAGTAGTCCTCTGTTTACTCTTGACTGCCCTGGGGTTTCATAGCACACTCTGCTCCAGCTCAGTCACTTGACTCATTTCTCGCCTCCGTTTCGAAAAAGATCCGAAGACCGCAATGGGACAAGGACGAGCTGGCAGCACTCCGGTCCGAAACACTTAAGAGAAATTACCCCAAACAAAATAAAACCCCACAACAAACGCTTTTGAGCACTCAATTCCTGTTACACATCCCTCTCTCTGAACCTCTCTCTCTACCTCTGACCTACCGATCCCCTGTGCACACCCTGACGGGACGCTGCCTAAGTGAGTGTAAGCCTAGCCACTCTTTCCTGTTCCGGCTGCTCTCGCTCGTGGGGGTGGGGATGTTGGCAGGAGCTCACCTGCGTCTTTGGCCGGCCCTCCTGGAAACGGAAATAACTCGTGTCTGTTGACTTCACAGAACAAGCTTGTGGTCCATGGAAAAAGTGTTGCCATGCACTACAGCCACCGAAGACAGAAGTTTGAAAACTGGCTCTGCAATTCTGTGAGTGTCGCGTCATGGGGGGGGGGGGGGACGCAAAACGCACCATGTAGTCAAAGGCCGCTATCGGCTTCTAAATGAACGTGTTTCTGCTCTCCCAGTGTGGCCTATACAACTTCCGGAAGAGGTTCAAGTGTTTCAGGTGTGGAGCTGTCAAAGTCGGTGAGTTGTTCTCCTTATCAACCACCAAACCTCAGCCACGATAAATATGGCCCCGGCTTCTTACTGGTCCTCACTTCTTGTCTGGTTGAAACAACTGTTCCTGCGTAGAGGGGGAGGCTGCGGGAGCATCGGGTGTGAATGGAGATACTCAACTTCCTGGGGATTACAGTGGCGACAGTGAGTGCTGATTACATATCGAGTTTTTCCTGCAAATCTATTATGACATTGACACTCCCTCTGCTGTTCATATTTTACAGCAATTATTCTGAGAAACATTGCCCCGCTTTCAACCGTTGAGGCGATTTTAAGCATGCTAGCGCCGTTTGCCAACTTGACATCTGGCAACATCCGTCTCATTAAAGACAAGCAGACAGGGCAGAACAGAGGCTTTGCCTTCGTTCAGCTCACATCCCCACTGGTATGGCTTTATGTCGTCGTTATTGCCGCTCTATTTTTGTCCCAGTATTGTCATTGTGTGTTTGTCGGGCCGTGTGCGCGTCGCTAAGCTCCCGCGTCTTCACATCCCTTCACGTAGGAGGCCTCTCAGCTCCTCACCATCCTCCAGAGCCTGCAGCCTCCTCTGAAACTAGACGGCAAGACGGTTGGAGTCGACTACGCCAAGAGTGCCAGGAAGTGAGTCCCTGTTGGCACAAGCCTCCCCCAGCTCAGCTCAGGATGGCACAGCCTTCTCGGGCCTTTCTCTGCCCAAAGGGTGAATCCACGTGATGTCCCCTTTTCTTTTGTTTCCTCACAGAGACTCGATGCAGCCCGACGGAGTGAGAGCCAGCGCTCTCTCCGTGGCCAGCACAGCCATCGCTGCCGCCCAGTGGTCCTCCAGCCAGGTAGGAGGCGCTTGTTTTATTCTGCCCCCTCATCCCGGTTCTCTGTGTGTGTGTGTGTGTTGCATGACACCTGGTTTTGTTTTGTAGCTGCAGAAGGGTTTAGGTGCCACGTCTGACTACGCTTCACTACAGGAGGGCCTGGCACACTACACACCAGTGAGTGCAACAGCAGTTCTAGTTTGACGGATGATTCACACCCGGAAAGACATGGCAGTTACAGGGTGCTTTTCCTTCCCCCCCCCCCCCTCCAGGGTCAGAGTTACCAGATATGGCCGCAGGCGCCTGAAGGTTTGACACCTGTCACTGGGGACGGATTATTAGGAGGTACCGTGTCTCTTTAACCACTGTCTCGTGGTGGGTTTCTGATGGGCCGATCCAACTAGTGTTCCCTCTGCTGTTTGCAGCCGCCCCAGGGGTGAAGACTCTGATCCCAGCCGCCCCAGGGGTGGTTTTGTCCCAGACAGCTCAGCTTTACCAGCCCCTCCTCATCAGCCAGCCTGCCATCCAGGTAGGCACGTCTACCTCGCCTTCAGCACAAATGCAATGAACTAATTATAATAATAATAATAATAATAATAATACATTTTATTTTTTGGGACGCCTTTCTAAACACTCAAGGACATCTTACAATGCAAATACATAGATTTAAGAGAGTTGGCTAAGATAAAGCCAACTGATAAACAGATTTTAGTAGTAAACATTTTATCTGAGAAATAAATACAAAATAAAATAAAACGGTCTGGTGAAAGTGGGAAACAAGGGTCAAACGTCATAAGCAACCTTGAAGAGGTGGGTTCTGAGGAGCTTGGCAAACGAGGTGACCGTGGTGGCATGTCGAATGTGTAGTGGAAGTAAATGTACACTGCCTACAGTGCCAATCAGGACTTGCAGTTAAAAGTTAAAGAGACACTCTTGAAACCAGCTTTGCACTCCTCTCTACCCCCCCCCCCCCTGCGTACTTGAATGTACAGTTGTGTTATATGAATATAAACGGTGAACTGTGGGTCTTGTTCCCCCACCCCAACCAGCCACACCACTTATTGGGGCAGGTGAATGTGGCCCAGCAACCCCTAGCTCCCCCCCTGTCACTGGTGACAACAGCGCCCCCCGCTGGTACCTGCTCCACGGTGGCCCCTGCTCCTCCCGCCCACGACTGCAACACAAACGGTGAGAACACCACAGTGTAACTGTTGTAGCCAATTTGGACGTGCTGCGTGTATTGTGTAGCGTCTTGTGTGAATGGTTTATTCTCTACGGCACCTGTGTGTGTGTATGTGCTAATCACAGTTTAGAAAGGGAAGCACAGGTGAGGGGGGAGGGAGGAATTTGGATCTGGGAAGCCGCACAGTTTTTCAACCTCAGCTGTGTGAAAGCAATGTTATTAGATCACAAAAAATCTTGCAAGTCAGTTTTTTTGTATGTGTTTTTAAATACACTTATATAATAAAGGGTTAAACGTACGACCATGGCGGACCTCATTATTGGCACAAGCAAGAGTTGGAAATGGCTTCAAATTCCCTACATTGGCATTTTTTGTGGTCAGATTGCCACTACAGTAACTTGTCGCCCCAACAAACGCGCTGCCGCTTGCCGTGTTTTATCCCGCCCCGTGCTACGATGAACTGAAAAGTGTCTCTTCTGATTCCGTCTCCATCTCCAGTGGCCCGCGACACCTCCACCTACCGGTATGACGAGACATCGGGCTACTACTACGATCCCCAGTCGGGCCTCTTCTACGATCCCACCAGCCAGGTGTGTGGCTACGGTCTCCCCTGTCCCCCCCCTTGTATGTACAGTACACACGTTTTAGTTGGCGCTGATTGTCCTCTAAACGCATCTTTACTTGTCCTCGCCAGTACTACTACAACGCCCAGACACAGCAGTACGTGTACTGGGACGGCGAGAAGCAGGCGTACGTCCCCGCACCCACGGCGGCGGAGGCTAGCGCAGAGCAGGCGCCCGCCGCCGCCGGCCCGCCGGCTAGCAGTTCCGCGGCTGCGGACGTCACCCCCAGCAAAGAGCCCAAGGAGAAGAAAGACAAGCCCAAGAGCAAGTCTGCCCAACAGGTGGAAGTCAACGACGAACCTGTTTTTCCCATTCACTTTGCTTTTCTCATTGGGTGCTGGGTTAGCTTGAACTACGCGTGCTGTGTCCTTCAGATTGCTAAAGACATGGAGCGCTGGGCGAAGAGCCTAAACAAGCAGAAGGAGGGCTTTAGGAATAGCTTCCAAGCATTGGGACCGTCGAGGGAGGAGGAAAGGGAATCTGCTGCGGCGGATGCAGGTTTCACCCTATTTGAGAAAAAGGTAAATTGATAATGGGGCATAACGGTAGAGATTGGACCTATTGCTTGCACATTTTCTGTGTCCCTGTGAAAACCCAGGTGACTTTTTTTTTTTGTATTTTATATTTATGACGACGTAACTTTTGTGTTTTGATATCCCCTCTCAAGCAAAGTGGAGACTTTGAGATGCCACCCTTTATGAATGAGCCCATGAGGGCACCAGAGCAAGAGACTGCCACTAAGGTAAGAGGATAGAAGGTACCATGTCCGTTTTTCTCCGTTTTAACCCTAACGCCTAATGACAACATCATCTTCCATTGCCCTCGTGCGCCAGAGTGGTCTGGTGGCTTCTTACAGCGGAGACAGTGACCCAGAGGAGGTGGGCCTCGAGAAGGCAGAGCAGGCAGCGGAAAAGCTCACCGATTGGCAGAAAATGGCCTGTTTGCTCTGTCGGAGGCAGTTCCCCAGTAGAGATGCCCTGCTGCGCCACCAGCAGCTCTCCGACCTCCACAAGGTAGGCTGGTCAACAGCAGGCATTATTTTTGGCTCTGCCATCTGTCGGGGTGATAATCTGTCCCTCAGTACAACACATTTAAATGCGGCGATGGAAAATGATTTTACAGAATTTTGTTCAGGAGTTTGCTCTGGAGTTAAATTGATGTCAATTGTTTTAGCAAAACTTGGAAATTCACAGACGATCAAAGCTCTCAGAAGCTGAGCTGGAGGAGTTGGAGAGGAAGGAGACCGAGGTATTTGGTTTAGGCTTTAAATAAAATAAAAATAGAAAATACAGTATAGAATAATTGCATAAGTTACATGGTGACCTGCTTCCATCTCCAGTTGAAGTACCGAGACAGAGCTGCTGAGAGGAGAGAAAAGTATGGCATTCCTGCACCTCCTGAACCAAAGAAGAAGAAATTCTATCAACCTCCGACCCCCACAGTGTAAGGCATAAGCCAAAAGCCATTTGTTTCCATTCAACAAATGTAGTGATTAGTCCTATGAAACTTGTCATACTTTTTTACAATGTTTTTTTAAGAGCCTACCTCAGCACTTTTATATTACTAATGACTCCTATTGTTGTTGTAACACGTTTTGCTTCATCTTAAAGCAGTACCTTACCTTCAGGTTAAATTCTTGACAAAATTGTACGATTGTTGAACTGTAAATAATCCCTCCAAGGAAGTGGCAACTGCCCTCTACAGGTTGAACAGAGGCTATTGAGTTGAAATTGGCTATTGGCTGATTTGAAACAAAGTTACATCATCGTGCCTGTGGGCTTCTGCCACGCCCCTTTAGCCTTCTCTCTCATCTAAAGGCCGTGGCATGCATCTGCGTACACGGGCCGCGTGATACGTGACCACCTGGCATACTCTGGGTTTCATGTTGCCGTGGACACGTACGCATGCGCCCCACGACCTCACTTCTTCAACATGAGGCTCTCTTTCCACCCGGTCTTCCACCTACTGGCTCGGCATATTACCACACCCTCAGTTTTCGCACATGCGCGGTCAACGCGCAGGCGAAGCGTACGAGACGCGCGGTCACAAAATGTTTTTTTTTTTTTTTTTGCGTGACGACATTTGCGTCATGCGTACAGTTGGCGCGTGCAGTAAGCGGGCCGCGGCCCTAGCCCTGCTGTCTGGGCGGGGGAGGGGTGCTGGCAGAGGGGCTTAGAGGGGCCAGTCTAACTGTGGTGTGTTTATTGTTTGAGCTGGAGGCACTTCGGCCAGAAGAAGAGCTTTAGTTACTCCCTGAAACATCGTTGTCCTCCTGTCACAGAAACTACGAGCAGCCCACTAAAGACGGGCTGACCAGTGATAACATTGGCAATAAGATGTTGCAGGCCATGGGCTGGCAGGAGGGCAAAGGTCTCGGGCGCCACCAACAGGGCATCACGGCTCCCATCTCGGTGAGTAAGCAAAAAAATAATAATAATTATTATTTTTAAAACATTTTTGGCGCCACAGTCTCTGCTTGTGGTTCCTACCAGATGGGATTATGTATGTTTACGGGGAGTGTGTGTGTGTGTGTGTGTGTGTGAAAGTCCAATTAGCAAAGTTACCTGAGGGGCGCTTGTGTCCAGTCTGTCTCTTCTAATAACTGTCTTTGCCCCCCCCCCCCCACAGGCCTCATTAAGGACCAAAGGCACGGGCCTGGGCATTAAAGGAAGTTCATACGAGCTCTCGCCGTCCGACACCTACAAGGACGCTGTTAGGAAAGCCATGTTTGCACGCTTCACTGAAATAGAATGAATCGATAGTGATGGAAAAACAACATCCTGAACCATGGAATTTTTGTTGCATAGACAAAAGGGGCCGACAGAGGTGGCAGGAACCGTTTTATCTTTCTTTCTTTTTTTTATAATCCTTTTGACTGTTAGCTTAATAGCTTAAAGTACAGTTTTCACCTTGCTGCTTGACATTTCCCCCTTCCTCTGGATATCGGTTTCTTTTCTTTTTCATGTACATGTTTGTAAAAATCAGTTCTACATAAAATAATAATTTTGCTAAATTAATATGCGTATGTGTTTCCGTGCAATTAGAAGGTCTTTTTAGAACAAGTTTATTTATAATGGACCATGAACTTTAATGGCAGAAAAAAACAACACATCAGTTCCACATTAAAACACCAGAGAAACACAGATATAGTCTGGTTAAAGCATACTCATTTATTTAACTTTAGCCATGCGTATAATAATAACAAGCATTTATCTAGATTTTTGGAATGAGGTTGGCTTTTGTTAGGCTTATTCAGGGACCTATAAGACAAAACGTATTGTTCCGTTTTATGCAACTACTCTAAATAGAATTATAGTTTGCAGATGAAGACAAACCTTTCAAGAAAATTAAGTTTAGTAATTGATATGTCCTGTACTGGAGAATTCTGTCCCATAATGCATTTCCTCTGTACAAGCATATTGTCGTGTTTCAAAATGGAAGACATCTACGGGTTTCAAAGGGCCTTTTTTTACATCAGCGTCTTGTAGTTTTGCACCCTACTGTACTGTATGTAAATGTTACATTTGAAGATGGTAATTTGAAGTGTTTAATTATTCATAAGTTTAACTGTATGCAGCTTTTACACCAGGGGGCAGAATTAGTTTTACCTTTCCTCTACATTTTCATTGAGCGGTCCTCCTAGACAGTAGATACCAAACAGTTCAAGGCTATGAACAAATGTATAAATGTTATCATTGTATTTTAACCAAATGTGTCCATATTTTCTTTGGATATTTTCATACTGTTTCAGGTGCAATGGATGGAACAGGCAAAAGGCAACAATGGAGAAATATAAACGACACAGTCGTCTTACATAACTGCTAATGTCACCCACCTTAGTCAGTCATGCTACAGTGGAGTAATGTTCACATTTCATTTATCAAAGCTTTGTTAACCCTACCCCCACCACCATGTTTTAATAAGTGCACAATGGGTGTCGTGTGATTGTAGCCTAATGCAAGGAAAGTAGCCTTTTGAATTGTGCACAAGTAACAAAGCAGATTAACAAACTTCACAGCACCACAGAGTTCCCCCCCGCTCTGATCTACCGCCTGATGTCACAGCACCAAATGGCACCGCTCGCTGTCGAGAACACATGTATGTCTTTTGGAATTGTACCTTCTTTGTCACCGGTTCAGCCTGCTACAATGATTTGTGTCCATTAGCGTTTGGCGTCGGCCAAGTGCAGCCTTCGTATTTGTACAGTATACAACACGTCCATTCCAACAGGATGTATGTTCATGCTCTCTGTCCTGGAAAGTCAGCCTATTGAGCAGTCCGTTGAGAAGTTCCTACAGTTCGTGCAAAGCTTATCTTGACTGTGCCTCTCAAGCACCTCTTAATCCTGCCATGCCTCAACAGCAAATAAATCAATTGCTTTGAGTCCAACTCTTGTCATGTAAGTGTAGCCTACAATGTTTCCTCGCCAAGCATTTCTTTTTTTTTTGGAAAAAAGTTTGAGCATGAAAGTCTCAGTTGCTCAGAACCAGCAAAGAACGCTCCAACATTAAATCAACTTTTCAGAAAAGATGATTTTATATCGGCCACAGTAAAGTCTTTTAGACGACAGACCACATAAATAGCCCTAATCGAGGGCTTCCTTCATCTTTATTTATTTTTAATAACTGTGAATGTACAGTGTCCACTACTGACCCTATACTCAGCCAACCGTAGCATGTGTGGATCTCTCTTATCCTTGGGAAGGATCTGTAACGGCAGCAAGCAAGAAGTGTGAGTATCGGGGAGTGGCGGAGCATGAGGGCAACTGCTTATCTCTTTGTGGCTTTTCCGGACCATGACTGTTAGGACATTTTACTTGTACATCAATGTGTTGTGCTTTGTAGAATTCACGTTTGGTTGGCTCTTGTATAAGTCAACCTTAGTATAAGAAAGGCAACTTGATGTGCACTCCCACCGAGTGGATTATGGAGGGATCAAAAGTACACACGGTGCATTGTTTGAGCCCCTTTGGAATGTTTGTGTTGTTTTCCTTATAGGGTAAAATAGATCTGAGAGTATTCACAGAAGAGGTACACGACAAACCGAAGAACCCACAGTGCTAAAAGCCTTGTCCCATGCAGACAAGTCCTTTAATGCGGTCCAGCTGTCCAAACAGAAGACGACTGAAGTCAATAACATATGATGGACACGTTCACATAGAAAGTATTTAGATGTATTATGAATTTCAGCATTCATAAAAAGAAGTATTTCTTCTTGATTCTTTTTTATCCCTCCAAATTCCCACTAAATATCACTAAAATTCCTGTCTACTCTAAAGGAAAAAACAATGACCCACTTTTTACGATGCAAACTTTATTGCCATAATGAATAGAATGGCATGCGATACACATTTTACATTCAAGCCTGTTATATGTAGATAGCCATGAGATGTTCCATTTTTACGTTAACTTTGTAACATCTTACAGCTTTGAAAGCCACACCAGGCTGAAGGGTCCTGGGTTCATTCCCCAACATGCCTGGCCTGTAGGGCTGTATACCTGTAGGCATCCTTGAGCATGACGCCTAACCCATACCTGTTCCTTAATGTTTTATTGACTCTCGCGCGCGCATGTGTGCGTGCGTGTGCGTGTGTGTGTGTTGGCCACGCAGTCCCAACCTTTCAATAGTCTACGTGTTTGGCCTTGATCTGCAAGCCCATGCAGCCTCCTTCCTCCTGCCTCTCCTGGGGAGGCACCTGTCGGCTCCTTCTTGGAATTCCCCCCCGCAGAGAAGAACAATGCTCAGGGGTTCGGTCGGCCCTGCAGAGCACTGCGCGCACCGCAGCGCAGGTTGTGTGCGATGGCGACGCGGCATCGGGGCAGATGGTCCTTGTGTCTCTGTTTATGTGTGTGAGAGGGGGTACTTTGTGAACTTGCTCTGTGAAAACTTTCTCTGATGATTGAAGTCCGGGGAGAATAACAAACAGTGCGGCACTGGTGTGACAGATGTCTCCTCTTGATAAAGGCTCCAGAAACTCCCAGATTACTGGCTGTCTGGCTGGTGCGGCCTTGTGTAACATTCACAAAGTGCTTAAACAATTCACTGTGTGTCCAAGAGCTCCATTGAAGCAATAATATTTAGAGTTTACGTTGTAAATCTGAAGACTATAACAGTAAACAGCATGTGTGTCCACTTAGGGCAAATAGCTTGCAGTTGATAACCTAATGACTGTACCCAACAGTTTCAATTAAATGATCAAAATTTGAATATTTGGGACAACATCATGCTACCAAGTGTTGAATGTTGATATGATATAAATGTATCATGTACAGTATTGCATGGTGTGTTTTAAATATCAGATGTTTCACTCATCAGACGTGTGATTAGAATATTATGACAAACCAGCTTTATTATCATTGGCTAATAGAATGGTAATTACCAATCTAAAAACTTTCAACATTGTTGAAAGTCAGAAGTATGGAAGGCCTTGATTTCAGATTACCTATCAATATTAAATAATAAGGTTATGCATCCTATAAGCATCTATGTGCAAAATGCTTAACCAATACCTGCTCCCTAATACCTGTAATTGTACTCACTGTAAATTGCTTTGGAAAATGACCTAACTGTAATTGTAAGATATATTATTAATACTGGTGGTGGGGCTGATGACTAATATGACTATGATACTGTATATTCAAAACATCCATGTGTGATACTATGAAACTATAAATATACTATATGAAACACACAATGCAAAACCATTGGTGATGTTATATCTTGACAAAAGACAATCGTCAAAGTGACCTGTATGTTTGAGGTCAACCACATCAGCGATAACATACTAGTTTAGACCAGTTCACTAACCCCACCAGTTAAACAGGGCGCATACAGTATTCCTTTAACACCTCCAATGTGATTCATTGCTGTAGCCCCTAAGGTGCCGTGCCAAGCGCCATCAGTAGGTACAGCGCAGATATAAAGGTACACTGAGTCACCTCGGTTCTCATTGCACATACAGAACGAGCCCACTCCTACCTCAAATGAACGTCTCATTTGAATGGAGCTCATGAGTACCGGTAATTGCACACCACGTATTTTGCCCTAATCCATCCGTGAGTCACGTTGCCTCAGATAACGTGAATTCCCCTAATTGATTACAGGGGCGTGACCTGAATTTGGTGTTATCTCAGCGTCTTTCAGTCGGACTCGGTAAATTAGAACTGAACGGGCTTAGCGATCTGTGATGAGAACTTTTGTTCCTCTCGCCCTCATTACTGTATGTGCATGGGTGGGCAGTAGGGTAATGAAGACAGCCGTCACATGTTCAACTCTGGTTGGGGTAAGCTGCGCCGTGTCGTCTGAAGTCTTGACACGTTCCACTATGCTCAATGGCATATTATAATGAGGTATTTAGATGCATTTAGCGATGTCTTTTGTTGAGACAGACAAATGTATCCAAAGCCCGTTGGCTTGAAGGTTTTGACAGACTGCTCCTCTTTCTGTTACAAAATACTGCAAATACAACACTGTATATATTCAATTGGTCACTTGGTGTTCCTGTCGATGGGATTCACGCACCACACGAGCAACATGAGGCAAACTTGCATTTGGTGGATTTATTAATTGAGTAACACTTCTTGAACTTGAAACATTTGAGTTTGGTCAGAAAAACAACACTCAATACGAGATTTAGCCAATTCCCATCCTGTCCTCTTATTTTCTTATTCATTAGACGAGATTACACACCCGAGCAGCAACGCCTACAAGGTATCAGGTATAACTGGAGAACAGTATTCTGAAATGAAATAGGCAGGGAAGCTATACCCTCCTTCATGCACACAAGAGCTAATGTTGGAGCTTCAGCATCTGTTGGGCTCTTCTGCTGACCTCTGAACCGTACAACGCATTTTCTGGTCTTTCCTCAATGGGTAACCACTCCCCACAGCGCTATCCTCGATGGGGGATGCATGCTATAGATTCCAGGGGTGAAATGTCCTCTCCTCTCCACAATGTTAGGCTAGTTCTGATAGCAGCAACGCAAAGTACTTGTGACTGGCTCACTCTCCAGGTAGGCCTATAGGTAGGTACTACAGGGATTGGCAAGGGGGACAGCACCCTATTTAATATTAATATTATACCCTACAAGATGGCATACTGTAGCATATGATATGCAGGCATATTTGAGTCTAGTTTGGCATCTTGAGTAAGTATGTTATATGGAGCTTTAGTAGCCTATACTAAAATCTCCGGATGGCTATGGAGATTATATGATATGCAAGCTTAATAATACTCTGGACAGCTTTAAATTAAGTTACGCCGAAATCACATTTGGGAACTGGTGGGGGGAATTTTAAACAGACTGGAGAGAAACTAGATCTGCCTTGAACAAGCAGGTGTATCAACCGTGAACATGAGAAAGACAGACGATCCCTGGCGTGACAGCAAAACGCGCTACAGGCAATGACCTAGAAATATTGTGCGGAGAAGAGTGTTCTTCGGGAACGCGTCACATAGCATGGTTTGCCAGGCAAATATTCCACGATGCTGATTATTACCTGTCAAAATTATTACGTCCGTGAATCCGAACACCCTGCAGGCTATCTAGCCTATTTCTGGAACTGAAACGTCGACATGATCCTATGGCGATGGCATCTGAAGCTCCTTGTGTGTTCCCTGTGGTATTGCTCAATGATGATGATTCGTCATTAGCCTATTGAAGCAGTATCTTTCCTTAATAGTATACGTTCAGACACAAACGCGGAAAGGGAGGGGGGGCCGCAGTGCGAGCAGTAGACCATTGCGTTTTAAAGCGTGTTTTCCCTGCGCGCCCTGCTATTGTACAATAGCTAAATTGATTGGAGCAGCTTTTCAGGAGGAGGGACTGGACCACTCCACGTTCCACTTTTGTGGAGATTATGAGCACAATTTATTGGAGAACGCATGACATTAACACAACAATTCACAAGGACGTACGAATGTAGCACAACCGAGAGAGGACCAGACGCCACGAGTGGAGCCGGAGCCCGAGGAAGCAAGCAAGCAAACAAACCAAGCTAGATCCGTGTGGAGATATTTGGAGTTTGTAGAGGATTTCAACCTTACTTTGCCGGTAAGACGCGATTTACGTCGCTCCACTAAATGTCGTTTTTCCCCTTAACATAAGGCTACTCACACTGTATAGCTTATAACAATTCCCACAAAATGAAAAAAAAAACAAAAAAAAAAAAAAACGTAACTGAACACAAATATTAACGTCACTACACAGAAAGGTTAAACCATGCTTAGTTTGTCAGCGGTATATACGTACGTACAATATTGTTACATGCAATGAAAAACGGTTCAAGCGCGCCAGGTACAGTAGCTTGCAGGTGCCGGAATAATTCCACCCTCCACAATAGTGGGCTACTTTGCCTATAATTTAGACTAGCTATAATACCGGCAGCGTTTGGCATTTATATTGATAGGCTATTATAGAACGAATGTAAGCAAAAAGCGGGGAGGTTATCCCAATAAACAGAATAGGAGCAGAATTAGATTACCCTACATATTAGATATAGCCTATTAACTAATGCTCCTTTCCCATTCACGTAAAATGCTAAAATCTTGAGCAAAACTATTTAAATTATTTTGATAGGTAGGTTATTGTGAGGAGTAATATTCAATGATTGCATGGTTCATTTAATTTATTGACGTCGGTTATAATTACTGTTACTGTACAGTTGTAATTTAATCTATAACAGTAGCCTAACTATTCAGACATCCTTGTTCAAATCGATACCAGTTTAAAATAATAGCAATTAATGATATGGCCTATGCTATTATTATAGCATAATAAGTATAAAGTACTATTTTTCCTTTTCACACTTTTCTTTGTCTGAACTGCATCATGCTTTACAGATGACATTTAATAGGGTTAGTCTTATTTAATAGACTTATGAATTGTTCCTTTAACCTACACTAGCTATAGAGGTATTTTTTGATGATGATTCAGCAAACTGCCTTTGTCTCCTTGGAAAAATAACCCTACTATAGTCAAAGGAACAATTTCGGCGACTCACGTACCAGGTAGCAACCCCAGTTAAACATATAATAAACATATAGGCTAGTTAGAAAGTCAATTCAGAGTTATGGAATAGCCTGCCTACCTGTTAATGCGGTTGAACCAACTGAGTGACCGGCGACGAACAGTTAAGGTAGGACTTTAAATGTAGCCGTACCCTCTACTAGGTGTAATCTTTATCCCAGGTTTGGAAGGTTGGAAAACGTTGGAAGACCAAGATGAAGTAAGACTTGACACATGACACACAGACGGTAATAAAGCTCTGAGTCCATTACGCGCGTGTGGCCGGCACTAAGATACTACAGGGTAATTTGGTGGGCGACTCCATTCGAGTGCGTACATCTACCGTACGCAGCGCTGAAGATGTGGGGTGCTTCTCTATTAGCCTCCTCTCAGGTGCACCTGGAGTGCCCGGGACGGCAGGAGCGGGTCTTCTCCCGTGGTGTCTAAAAGTAGTAAGGAACACAGACCCGTGTCATGCTCTGGTCCACCTCCTGCCAGGACATGGAGGGGCAGGTCCCCAACAGCCTGCATTTTGAGGTCACACAGGTTATGCTTTGGTTAGTTGGTTGTTCAATTTTGATTCGTTTTTTTCGTTTTGTTTGTATTTTGACAGTAGGATGACAATATTTATATGTGGTCAATTCTTCCTCCTTGGTGTGCAATCAGCTGACATCTTCCAACCGTCATTATAAAAATGGACTATGAAGTGTAGACCTGAATGCTAAATTAAATCTAAAATATAATCTGTAAGGTCATATGGCATATTGGGTATGGAAGACTGGGCATATAGGTTGTCACAAGTTATACTTGTGTGTATTTCTCAGCATCAAGACATCATAAAAGAGTAATTTCAGCGTTACATGAAAGGTTTATGTTTTGGGTAAACATGAGTATACAGTTTATCCTCATATTGTACTGCAATAAGTAGTGGTTGAATATCAAAGGCACTCTGACACACCTCGACAACCAACATCATTGCGGGGTTGGTGTTTCTGTAAAACGTTTTTTTTAGCTAGACACACACACACACATGGATGATGTGGATACAGACAGACAGAGAGAGACAGAGAGACACCGGACAGACAGAACCGGGCAAAGGAAGAAAGCAAGGAATATAAAAACAGGTTCCGAACGAAAGAAACAAAATTATATGAAAGAAAAGAGCAACCAACAAAAGTTCTTAGAAAACAGAAGCCATTGATAGAAGGATGAAATCACAATGGGTCCTTTTCACAGATGTGTCATAGCGGGGGAAACACAGATGCAGCTAATAAAATAAGTGGGGCGGTTTGATTTCGGTGTGGCAATAACCAAGCATTGTAACAAATTGTACCATTGATACTAAACAACAGTATTGTCAACTGGGAAACCGGAATTAATCAATCATACACATTTGTTTAATCAGCTCCATCTGCGTTTACCCTGTTATGACACTTCCATTACAGTTCATAACACCTAAAGACACCATATTCACATATAAACACATACAGGTATAAAGGCACCATATTCCAGTCGGTATTTATAAATACTGACTGGAATATTACATTTAAACGGCATGCATATTTTGGTTTTGTAAACATTTCATGAGTCAATGGAGGGTACTTATACATATACAGTACATACATGTATTAAAAATCATACAACCTGCCTGGAATATTTTTTGCTAACCAGTGTGTAGTTATGACATAACATTCATCATAAAAACATAGCCAACTCATAACTTTACCTGACACAATCACTGTGCTCTGTGACAACCATACCTCGCCTACGGTTAATAAAAAAAAAAATGAACAATGTTTTCTTGTTTTGGCTAGCAGTGTAATATAATGAATACGATAGCTAACATATTTTCTAACACAATACTGAAATAAGTCCTTCTCATCACCTAAAGTGTTTTACTACATTTGGACATTAACATTTAGCTTCCACTTGATGTCACAATTCATAAATCATTTTATTCACATTCCATTACCCTATAAACAATCTATGGTTGTAATGTATGTATTGTTTTGTATAAGACAATGTACCAGTCCTCTCTATCTTTTAAATATCAATCAATATTCGGCATTGCTACCTTTTCAGTTAGGACTTGATGACGTTCATTTTTCTATAAGGAACCTCAAACAACAATATTAGGCAAGAGAGGAAAATGTTAAGATGTAAAGTGAGACAAAGTATCAACGGTGCAACAAGGAGAGTAGCAACTTTAGTGTAAATCAGTGTTTCTCAACTGGTGTGTCCCGACCAAAAAGTGGGTTGCCGACCGGTCGGCTCTGTCCAAAAGACTTAACTTTTATTTCTAGTTTAGATTCACTTTACCGAACCTCCGATGGTGTGCTTTTATTGTGGAAGGTGTGTAGGTGTTTTGAGCAGTGCATATAGACATTGGGGATTACCGCATGAATTATTTTGTGAAATAAATGATAATGGTTTGGAAATGTAATCGTTTTCGGGTCGTGACTTAATGACCAAGGACAAATGTGGGTCCTGAGCTTAGACCAGTTGAGAACCACTGGCATAAATGAACCTGGTGTTGACAATTTAGAATGCCACTGTTTAGAAGCCTTGGGTAGCCTAAGAGATTCTTATGTATGTAATTGGTGGGGGCTGTCAAGGCTGCCCCCCTTGTCTAGCATAGTGCAGAACAGGTACTACAGGTCTGTGTACTATCTGACATTAGCAGTACAAGGCAGGGTTTGTCGTTTTTTCTTTAAAACTACAATAATTTTTAAAATTACAATAAAAATAACTTTTTTTTAAACTACAATAACTGCATATATCACTATTTAAGCTTATGTCACTATTTAAAATATTCGCCTGAACGGCTAAATTTGTTGTGAACTAAAAAATGCAGTAGAGCAAGCGAAGCCGTAAACCACAAATGCTGTGTCATGTCCCGTGACACTCGGATTCAGCGGAGAGCAGCAGGTGAGACTGTCAGTGCGGGACGTGAAGGCCTCCTGTCACGTCTTATCCTCTTATATTTGACTGGCCGACACTCCGAAACAAGTACCGACTAGGACCCAGCCTAATTCATAACACAGAGCTTTGCTGAGGATACACCTTGTGTTTAAATGTGTGTATATGTGTAAATGGAGTACAATGTGTATTGTTGTGCTTTAATTAAATTATTAACGTAATGCTTATCATTAATGGACAATACATGTTTTATTCAAGATGTATCCAAATATTGAATATCACCCAGTATCCTATGCTGGGTTTATGTCCCACTAAAGTTGATCAGAGTTGTTGATTGTAATTCCTACTTTGTGAAAGTTAAATCACAGCGATTCTTTCAACGCTGCCCACCGGTGTTATTACCTCTGAGGAAATGCCAACAAAACACAAGGGAAGATACAATACAATGCAGGATATATACTGAAAGAAAATGAAGCCCCTTTAGTGACCTTACTAATAATACCACACATAGAAAGGGCAAATGCCTCTTTGGTTTCAAGGGTTGACAAAAGGCCCCCTAGGATTGTTGCGCATGTGATCTCTGCTCCTTGACTGTTGCTCTTGACTGTTGCTAACCTTGTCTCACGTTTTAAACTTATTATAGCAGGCCTGTGCTATCCTCAAGTTGTCACGTCCATTACATGTATTCTTTCCATCTCTGCGGTCTGTGGAAACTGCTGTAGTTCATGGAAAAGTTGACTATCCAGGGAAGCACATGAGAGGCAGCAGAGATGATTAAACCACACACAAACAGAGAATGGAGCCTTTCCATTAGTCAAAGGAGGACTTTTATTGAGATTGTCAGGTAGACAGGGGGACATTCTTTGCAGAGCAACTGTTCAGGAGTGCAGCCTTTTCCGTTGGCTCAGCCCTAGATACAATACATTTCCTTAGTGATATTCAACTTTAGTGAAACCCGCTGCCTCAATTCAGCATAAGGTTTTGACCTTCAGATGCATGCTTGAGATACAATGAAATGCAATGGAGCTTCAGTGTTTCCCCTAGAAGGGTTTCTTCCAGCCGTGGCTACTTTGGCGGGGGGGGGGGGGTC
>JAODLI010038722.1:0-18225 GCA_027575585.1 Percopsis omiscomaycus | reverse complement strand
TAAGCTATTTCCTTGGAAGCCCCTCCTCTTTCCGGTAGAGAAGGGCTTATTCGCGCGAGTAAAAACAAATAATCGAGAGTTAAAACTGACACGAGTAACGCGACGCGAAATTTCGCTTCGCGTTCAGTGGGAACGCGCCTTTAGTGTGCGTGAATCATGGTATGGCACCATGGAGACCATGACAATAGTGGAACAACTCATTTCTTACATTCTGCAGGAGCCGTATATGGGAAAGTATCGCTGCAAACCTCAGATATGAATATATTAAGTTAACATTTAAATGTTTTATTAATGTTAACGAGATTGCGTTAGCGTTACAAGGCATGCTGCTAGCCCACATAGCGATCTCCAAGACCGTCATCCTGAAATACTGCCTGAAGTTCCTCAAATGGCACACCCATGGAGATTTATAATATAATCGTCGCTAGATCATTATTTATTTATTCAGTCAGTCAGTACACCCATTCCCGTGGGTTTATGTATTCAAAATGTCGCGTTGCGACAGACTCTGCCTTGTGTAGCCATATAGCCTCAGTTAAGTCGATGTTTTTTTAGTTAGTTGTTCAATTTGTGTTTGTAGCTTCTCTTGTAACGAGGGTTATACAGTGTTGGGTTTGTTATTATCGTATTATTTCCTCATTTATGTATAGATAGCCAATCATCTGACTGGCTAAATAATATGCCTGTGGTATTGCTGACATGAGTAGCCTACTATACATACTAAAATCCATCAGTCGACTATAAGTAAGACAAGTAAATAATTCTTCGGGGACACCCCTCTCGTACACACAGAAAGCAGTGCTAGTACCTGCTTTTTCTCCCATATTAAGACATATTAAAAATGTCTCTAAACTTTCCTTTGAACAAAAGCTTAAAATAGTAGATAAGGAGAGACGTACACTGGATTTAATTTATCTGTAACAGAGGAAAGGGCAGACGATTACGAGAACATTTCAGATTAGTTGGTATTCAAGAAAGGATTTTCTATGCTGAAAGCAGTGCTGAACACAAAATACTGAAGGAAATGGCACTTTATGCTACAGTGGAGCCTGCAGTAATATAGCCAAATAGCCTATACTGTGGGGAAACAGTAACACAACAATGCCACCCTTCATTACTTTCTGATGTTATCCATAATGCCACAAATGTTACTGTCAGAGAGATGCGTTTGTTGTTTTCTCTACCTCAACCCTGTTTCGATACCTCTCACTTTCTTTCAGTGTCTCTGATAAGTTTTAAGATGAAGCGCTGGAATCCCTTTGCCGGAACACATTTTTTGGAGAGTTGCATACCCCAACTTTAACCCGTGTGGTAATAGCACCATTCGCACATTAACATCAAACACGACTTCTGTAGATCGATGTTAATTTTAAGCCCTGTCCCTGTGCAATTAGGACAAATGAATCCACTTACCAATTCATTCAAAGGCACTACAAGAATGATCATCCACTGCTGTGTGGAGCGTTAGGTCACCCCCTCTATCTAAACAATCATGTTTTTTGAATGACAGCTTACATGCACTTCTTGAAGGCATTTAATCATCTGTTTCATTTTTTGTTTGTTTTCCATGTGTTTTACCTTTGTTTATTTGTCTTAAAAGTGACAATTGTTGTCGTCTTTTTTGAGACAGTTTTAGATCCACTGCTGTCAGCATTTTGATATTATAAAGGTCCTGTGGAAAACTAAACCAGGAAGCCTCAGAACACGTCACTGTGATGCATCTGAACGAAACATGTCAGAAATCGTCACCAGCCAATGAGATTTTGTGTTTAGGGTTAAATCCCCTTTTATACTTTCACGATTGGTGGCTAATAGAAAGGAAATTACCATATTTATATGGTGCAGACTAGGATCGCTAACTTTTGGTGAATTTGGTAAATTTTATTTAATGAATCGCTCCAGTGAAGCAGCTGATGAATATTTTTGTATTGTATTTAAAAAATTTTGTATTGAATAAATTATTTTTGTAGCTTATGATCTGGTCTGCCTATATTATCTGACAAAACATTTGGTAAACTGCGATAGCCATTTCTTCTTTAAAAAACACATTTCGATCGGTTCAATGGTTTTATTGTATAGCCTACAATCAAATTTTATTGTATAAAATATAATCGAAGTATAAACAGACTTAAACATTATATTCAGACACATGGAACATTTTAAGACAACCATTTTAAGTAGAAATAAAATAATCCGATAACAGACTGCAAATACTACTGGTCTGACGGATTACTTTGCGCCACCTGGTGGATGAGTCAAGCATTGTAGTGAATAGTACGGTGGCCCTGAGAGGCCAACGCACTGCAACTTAAGAGACCACATGCAAATAGATCACAACACAACACATTTCGGAAACACAACACATTTCAAAAACACAACACATTTAGAAAACAGAAGTGAACGGAAGTGCTTCCAGGGGAGACTTTTAAGTGATGCACACATCAAGAAAACCCAACAGAAGTGTTTCTAATGGACACTTTTAAGTTATGCACACACCCGGCTTGTTTTGCCGCTGCAGTTTGAAGACGTTTTTGAAGTCGGCGCTCCGTCAATGCTGTTGGGAAATTAGCTAAAATGTAAGTTAGCCTAACGCTAAGATTGTGGCTTTTGCATTTGTGTTGTAGCTTTTGTATTTGTGTTTTAGCTTTTGTGTTTGTGTTGTGGCTTTTGTGTTTGTGTTGAGAGCCTCTTATCCCTGGGTTGTTTATTTTCAAAATCTTGCTCTTTTGTTCTTTTTTTGCTAGCTCTTGTTGCACATCTCAAATCCTACCTACAGCAGCTTTAACATCAAATTTTATTATTTATTAAGTTAGTCAAGTTTACAGTTAAGTTTTAGTAATAAGACAAGTAAGACACGAATAGCTCTACGTGTCATTCTCATTCATCTTGAAATATGAATGATTTGAACTTATATTTTTTAAACATAGGCCTACTTTTTAAAAGATTATTCTTTATTCTCATTGTTCACCGTTCATGTTAATTTTGAATGATTGGGAACAAAACATGTAGCCTACATTCGGTAAAGTAGGCATAAATAATACGTTTTTTTTTTAGTTTTGGGGTGCCTTGGAAAAGAAAATTTGAAGGTTTAGAAAAGTTTGGAAACCATTGCTCTAGAAGCCTTACTTGCTTTTTTTAGGCATTGGTCAAAATATACGGGAAATACAATAGGTTCTTATGCTAAATTAGTTATGCTAAAATCACGGTGTTATTTCATAAAACCTAAAAAAGCACATACACACAATGCAAAGGTAAGCCCTATCCCAAACAAAACCATGGTGATGAAATTAATTAATCATGCTAGTAATGCTGCCGTAGGATGGAATGAAACCTTTGTCTGAAGAGGAGTCTATTGAGCGAGACGCACCTCGCTCTGGGATAGAGACTAGCTGTCTGTTGCAGATTAATAGGCCCACTAGCTGCAGCTAATAGCTAATGATTCAGAACACAGTTGTTTTCTCAATGTCATTTTGTATTTAATGGAAATCGCCACCATATTTGATCTAATTTACACCTCGACCCATCAATCAAAAGCAGGAAGCCGGAATTTTCTATGGGCCCTTTGTTATGTCTCTTTTTTCTCAAAGAGACAACAAATGTGTTATTTTCTCTATTGATGGGAGGAAAGCAAACTCCCCAATAGGTAGAAATAGGAAACTCAAATTAGATCAAAGAACATGAGAGCCACCGTAATCTATTGTATATGGCTGACATGCTGTAACATCTTAGGAACTGTTCCTTGCAGTTCCACGCCCACTTAAAGTAACTATACACTAGATGACTTCGAAAAGACTCTGAAATAAAAGACTTAAATCTGACACCCTCTCACGTAACCATACAAGAAGACTTCAAAAAGCCAAGAGTGAGACCCTGTCAATGTGTCATTAGTCCGATTTTTTTAGTCAAAGACTATGATTTTGCAAATACGGCGGATATTGCAGTGTTACTAATTGCATGAGGTATACAGCTTCGAAACAACATGGCAGTTTAACTTGATTCAATTCAGTCGTATTGTCACAATGGCAGGCACATAACGAGTAACAATTTTGTTAATATGAGCCTATATGCCCCCACCACTTTTCAACACAAAGTGAAGTCCTTGGCATGAGCCAAGACTAAAGACTTAAATATTAAACACAGTTGATTTGATCACATTGTCAAGACGAGAAAAAGGTGGCTCTGATGGCCACCTTACACTAAACGATCGAGATTTTATTCCGACATTGGAAATTTGTCTGCAACAGTAAAATTGCTTGGAAGTCAGTATTAGTCTTGCTCTGGTTTTTGTTTTCTTGTGTTCCATTTTCTGTTCTTCCGGTCCTGGTTTTATGTCTCCCTCATTGCTTTGTTTCATTTATTTAAATATTGTTTTCACCTGTTTGCCCTTGTTTTTAAAATAGAGATGAAATGGTATGAGAATTTCATATCACGATTATAGTGACCAAAATTATCACAGTTATCAGTATTATCGTGGTATTGTTCAAATGTGCTGCTGTTCAGCCGAACTCTGATTTAGCTTGCTAAAGAAGTGATTTTTTAAATAAAAAATAGGTTTAAATTAAAACAAAAATAGAAAACAACCTTAAAGCACATAGCACACTGCATGCAAATAGTTTTTTGTTATGTTTTCGTCACTTTCGGAAGCGGAAAAAGATAAGACTCCAGGTGGAACAAAAAGCGTCAGCTCTGCGAGAAGCGTCTGCTTTGGGTGCAAACACGTCATGTTAACACACTTAACATGACGGTAGATGTCCACTGCCTTGCCCACTGAAACCTTCTTTCAGTGGGCCGCAGTTGACGTTTTGTTTTCTGAAGTGGCAGGAGTTTCTGTGGTGCTGCCATATAACACAGCTCAATGTTAAATAAACACAGCGCATTTTATTTACACAGTACTGATTTATAAAACCCACCAGAGATACAACAACCTCTGCCACCTTCCTCCAAGCACTATTTTGTTGGTCACCCTGCATTCACACCACCAGCGATTTTGTATGGAGGAGTGAAAGGAAAGCCTTTTCAAGAGCCGTGTCTCTGCTTCCATTTAAAGTGCAGCCAGGGAACCCTTTCCACTCCTCCAGCAACCCATTCCGGGGAAGAAGGGGAGCAGGACAGCAACCAGGGGGCTCAGTGGAAGGGGGATCAAGTCCAGACCCATCGGGTGCCATTCAGACTTCTGCACAGGTGTGCTGGAGGTGCGGCTAGCCTTGGCACTTCCGGCGGGAGTGCCTGCTGATGGAGGTCGGCCAGGTGGTGCAAGTGGCTACGCCTCCAGCCATCTCTCCCGGCCCGAAAGGGACATACCGGGTCCGGTAAGGATTCAGGGTTCTGGCTTTGGTTGATGGGGGATTGTGCAGGGGTGCCATGTAAAATGTGTGCTGTGCTCAGCGGTAATGCGAGGCCATTCGATGCTGATTCTCAGGGGGGGGGGGGGCATCTGAGTCCTCTTCGGAAGTTTAGGTGGTTCCACAGTTTCCCCCTATGGAAGATTTTGCCCTGGAAGAGTCTTGTGACGATGCTTCGCCTTTGACTGCATGATATCAATTATTGGTACGCCTTGACACAGCTGTCACATTTCCAAATTTTGCAATGGTGAGGGACATTGTATCGAGTCGCGACATTGAAACGGGAGGAAACTATGCAGTTACTGGTACTTTATTTTTCTGGCGGCTCACTTTAACCCAATGGCGGGCCACATCTGGAAGGTCGTGGGTTCGAGCCCCAGAGTTGGCCTACCTGTAAGCATCCTTGAGCAAGATATCTAACCCCTATCTGCTCCATGTAATAGCATCATGTAATTGTATGTCGCTTGTAAAAAGACACTAAAGCGGATAATAGCCCGGTTTTATGGGCAGACATGCAGCAATGGTGTGTGTCTTGCCCGAAGTGCTTGCGGCGATCGCTTTGTACTAGTGTTGGTGGACTATGCAATGCGATACTCTGAAGCAGTGCCGCTGCGCAGCATCTCCGCTAAGAGTGTGGCGAGTGTGCGTGTGTTTTTGATTGTCTCTTGCGTCTGGATTCCAAAACAAATCCTGACCGACCAGGGCACCCAGTTTATGTCACATACACTACATGAATTGTACAGGTTGTTGGGGATTTTGGTGGTGAGAACTAGCGTTTACCACCACCAAACTTATGGGTTAGTGGAACACCTGAACCAAACTAATATGAACGGTCAACCTTTAACTCAGTATTAACTCATTATAGATGTGTTTTTCTAAAACCGTTACGTAAAGCTACTGCAGACCTAGCGGAAAATTAGAGTGTTTTTTATGTTTTTAAGTATTTTATGTTCAGCTGAATTATTCATCCTCTGATGACTATCCCCTTCGCTTTATTCTCAATCTGGAGATCCTAAAGTAAAAAGTGGTTGAAAACATCTAGTTAAGACTCTACAGCATGTCAAGTGCAATTCCTTCCCCTCTCCTACCCTATCTATACTTAACAAGGATCCCTTTTGATAAGCAGTTATTTAATTCCACCTCCCTGCTGACACTTACTTTATGAAACCACTGGGACTGATTGAATGCGCCTCTAAACGAGTAGCTGGAAAACATTCTGAGTTGGCCTACACTGCAGGGATTCATTGACAGGTGGTCATGCTCAGGCTAATTGTGGTGTGAGGTGGCACTTAGAGATGATTGGGAGAGATGTTGCCATTGGTGACAGGCTGTAATGAAATTTTACTGGGTCAGGTTTGATTAAAGGGTTTAACCAGGTCACTAAAAGCCATGTCACTGAAAGCAATGTTACCTTCTTATGACTGCATTACTCAGCTTTTATAGGCTATATCCCAGGCAATGGTGTTCCTAAGTAACAGAAATAAATATTAATACAACAATTTCTTAATCAACAATTAGGTCTTGTTTCCAAAGGAAAACTATGGAAGTCATTATCTGCTACATAGATTTTTTTCCATGTCAAACTAACCCCAATTCTAGACTCATCCAAGAAGTGATTTTAACACCCGTCTGATGGTGGCTCAGTAGTACTGCCCTCACGACATTGTTAATTCGAAAAATTGACTCCAAAAATGCTGATAATTGAAAATATGGGCTACACTAAAGAACACCTTGGCAAACATTATATACGTATACAGAATAAACGTGTCAGACATGCTCTGCCTAAGTAAACCCACGAGTGTATGCGTAACTATGCAACACCCACTAACTTTTTTTAGGAGATGCATTTAATCCAAAGTGATTTAGGCATCTTGCTCAAGAATTCTTACATGTTTTACGCATGTGTGACAGACTTGCTCTTTGCATGTATTATATAATTGATAATATAACAATCAAAATATATAGCCATAAAGCTAAGACAGGAAATATGTGCACTGTTTACTGTCAAATATGTGTGAATATACACATTTATAGCCTAAATACTGTTTACTGTAAATTATTGCAAAATCCAAGCTATTGTTGCAAAGTTCAAAGTAAATCTGGGTTGCTAATCAGTTGCAAAATGGTCCCTGCTTTCACAAATTCATCTATTCCTCCTTACTACCAATTAACGCTCCATGACTCAGATAGATAGATAGAACCCACATGATACAAGGGAGGGGAAAATGATGTGAAAATGTGCTTAGTTTTATCTGGTCGTAATGGAGGTTGTGTGTCACTGGGTCAACGCCCTAGTATCTTGCTGAATGGCACTTTCACAAGGCACATGCAGTATTGGGTGGATGAGACAGGCTGATCTGCAAAAAAGGCTCCAGCCTGACTGACACTAAACACCGGAGGAGTCAGCGAAGGCTTGGAATTGCATCATTCTTCCATTCCCTCCTCTCTCTTTCTCCCTTCCACACACAAGCTTAACATACAGCCCCCCTTCACACACATACACACTCACATAAAGGACCATACACGCATGAACACACACAATCTCAAAAAATCCTCTTTTCTGTCCCCTGTGTAAGTGTTAGTGTGTGTGTGTGTGATTTCTAGTGTCTGGCCAAGAGAGAAAGCAAAATACAATCTATCACACTCTCTGACAGCTGTTGTGAGGCTGAATACACAACTAGTCTGTCAGATTTACATTTGCAGCGGGAGGTGTGTATCTTAGTGTGTGTGCACAGGTCATATTCCTCCTCTCTCTCATTCACTCTCACACACACACACTAGAAACAGATTGTTATATATAGTACATATATACCCATAGTGGGGTCAAAAAGTCTGAGACCACATTCAAAACATCTAATATTTTAAATATTATAATATTGTAAACCTGGATATAATCAAAGTTTGAGGATTCAGAAACATTTGAAACACATAAGAACTACTTAAGACCAAATAAGCTCAAATAGGCTCATTTGTACCATCAGCCATCAGGCTCCACAACACCACAGCACCAAACAGAGACTATTCATGATCTTATATAATTTCAGTTCAATTTCATGGTTGTAAATAATTATGATTGATTGTATAGTGTCAATAGTGTGTTGATACATTTATAATACTGCATCTGTTCATTTATATTCCTTGTGCTGCTATGCCAACCGAAATATAACCGAATATAACCGAAATAATATAACCGAAAAATATAACCGAAATAAGATTAATAAAGTTATATCTTTTTTTATCTTATCTTAAGACCCCATTGAACATTTATAGGGTTACTTGAAGACTGAGAAAGCCAAATATTCTGTGACATTACAAGAAGCTCTTTGGAACATTGTCAAATCATGCTGGGATAACATGGGTCATCAGGTTTTGCACAAACTTCTGGAATCCATGCCAGCTCAAGATCATGGTCTCATTTAAGCAAAATGGGGACATACTAAATACTAAGATATTCTGAAATTCATGTACATTTTTCATGTACATTCAACCTTTCACTGAAACTGTTGATATTAGCTGATATCATTTTTAATGAAAAGATTTGTATTACCTTTTAAACAAATCAAAGAAGTATCTTAACTAGTGGTATTTTGGACGTGTGTGTGTGGTATTTTATATGTACAATCCTCTATAGGCGGCAATGAGCTGCCAAATTCAACCTCTTCCAAATCATTGTTTACACCACCTGTCTCTGTATACACCTCCAGGCCCTGCTGGGTTTCCTGTCAATGTATGTTAGGTTTGTTAGTCCAAACTGCTCTTTCAACTGAATTAAAGGGACACTCCTCGATTTGTGTCTGGAATTATCCTTGTGGTTAAAACCCTACATTACAAAAATATTGTTGTTTTGGTTTCAGAGAGTGTGAATATTTGTTATTATTCATCATCTTTCCATTCTGACCGATTAGATTCAATACTGTACGCCACCACATGCGTATTCAGGAATTTGGTTGGAATTACTGTATCTCCCTCTAGAACCAACCACAACAACCTGGTCGCAAAGAGCCTTCGGGCAGAAAGACTCTGTGTGTTAGTGGGGGGCTTGGCAGACACCAAGGACACACGTAGTTCTTGGGGACAGTGGCCTGTCTTGTTTGAAGCCTGAGGTTGCATGTCTGTGTCGTAGTGAGCCATCTGAAGGAGTGTTCTGTCATGTTATGCCAGGCTGAACTGGGCCACTGCGTCTGTGATATGTGTTGGTGTAAGTCTACAGCTGGGAGCCTACAGCGGGCATGTGTGTACTTGTCCTGTTCTAGGAGTGGTTTTGGGTGTGGCTCGCTCGGACATTCAGATAGATTCAACCTATTTTTATCCCCCGGTGCCTTGGAAATAGGAGAGGAGTTAAGAGGTCAAGGAGAAGGGGTTGAAAATTTTGACTCTGCTGGGGCAATGAGTCTATTTCCCAGTGACCTAGAAGTGCTAACGATGAGGGGTAAACTTTATTCCTGTCTAGCGAGACCAACTTTTACTTGGCTGGTTAGACAATTTGAAGTTATTTGAAGTTATAATGCAGAAATTGCATATACTAAAAAAGCAGTGTGTGCACACGTCCACACCTGAGAACAAGTCTCATCAGCCAAAATTTTACACCTGTGTGGATATGGACTTCAACATTTAATTTAGACAGGAAGAAAGTTTCCCCCTCATTGGTGGCACTTCCAGGTCACTGTAAAAACTGTCTATTAGGAAGTGCAGACCTATTCTAACCTGTGAATACTATTAAGTCTAATAGTGGGGGGTGAAGGCGGGCCATATTCTGAGTCACATTGCCATTGTTCATTGGAGAAAAATAGCCAATGGCTACAGCTGATTGGGGCAATATTCATGGTAATGCTTACAAAGTCAAAATTTCTCTGTGACTGTGTGCCTATGTCCTTGTATTTTCCGTGTGTCTTTCTCTGTCTGTCTCTACTCATCCAAAGTTGGTTTATTAAAATTACAACATCTGATCATCACCATAGGAAAGTAGACTTTATGCCATTTGTCACACACTGTAGCACAGTTATTGTAAGCAGTGTGCACACCAGGCACGTAGCCACATTGCATCAATTTACATATTCATAATGGAAAAGCCAAGCTTTATAATGCATTGTTTGCCAATGTTGTTTACACTAGTGCAGACAGTCAGACATCATTACAGTCTAAATAATGGGAATTAAATCAAGCAACAAAATGGATTTTCAAAAACGCAGTGCAGCACGCACAACAACTGCATTTCTGTTTAGCTAGTAAAATATTGAGCACCTTGCAGCAAAAAATCTAAAATAAACGAACTTTCTTTGGGGGGGAAAAGGGATTGTTCCAAGAGGATAGAATAAAATTCCCATGACTCTATTTTCTATGTCTGCAATTTCTGTGCTTGACAGCACAATTACTGGTCTCCCAATCCATCCGTCAAATAATTCAACTGTGCTGATTGGCCAATTCAGCACTCTTTGAAACTGGGACTTTAGCTAAAATTTGATTGAAAGTTTGCTTTGGAAGTGTTGGACTAGTTGGGGAAAAGCCTTCTTTTCATCACTATACAAACCATCACACTCATAATCACCACTGCTTACTATTTCTCCTGCCCTTTTTCACCTTTATCGCTTTCGTCCTTAAATTGCATCTCTTTCCTCAGGCTCACCATTTCTCACCTTTGCAAAGTTTTGACACCCGCCCTGCGGAATTAAGCCACTTTTGACTGCTGCCTGTCAGAGGCGCGTGGCCAGGATAAATATACTTTGTGAAAACGTGTCAAAGAGAGAACGGAAGATGAAAATGAGCAGCGAAGAAAACGCCCCCCCCACCTCGTCCCCAGAGCCAGAGGTTAAAGGGCCAATTAACTACAGTTAATGATAGCTCATTAGACTCCGCTAAGTCTCTCTCTCTATATTTTTCCTTCCTGTAATGAGGCAGAATGGAGAGACTGTGACAGAGAAATAAATTGTCACAGAGGAGCGTGTCAAACCCAAAAACAGAACATCACTAGGAAGAAAGACATTTTCGTTTCATAGTTACACATGGTTATTTATTTATCATTCTTCTTTCTGGCCAAGAGGACAAAAACACTCCCTGTAAAATATCAACATTTTAATGAGCTTATCTTAATAGTCTAAGTGTTGAAATGGGGCTTTTATGGGCTAATCAACATTACAAAAAAAGGTTATCTTAATTATTTTCATTTAATGATCAGAGGGTCACACTAAAAGAATATCAATTATTTGGATCTGGTCCAAAGTTATTTCTCCCATACTACTGAAATAAGTAAATGCACAAAGAACAGGAGGCATCAGTGTAGCTTGCTCAGAGAGAAAGCTATGTCAGAGCAAACAATGGAATATTGGATTATATATATATATAAAAAGGGCGAACACCATGGGGACGCTATGGGTCAAAGATCACCTTGCACGTTTTCTATGAGCTCATTAAAAGAAGGTTTAGCTTCAGGGCAAATCCAGAAAGTTATTACTAGTTCTGTGTGAGGGTTCTGCTCTGGGACTCAAAGATAGGTGGAAAGATGATGGCGCACACATAATTCAACCATCATTAAATGGACCCCCTACTGTTTTTTCCCATGCACAGCAATGGCTGTGCTGGGATCAGTAAGGAGGCCCACATCAATTAATACAGAGGCACCTAAGTAGTGTACACGCCTACACACACATCAAAGTCCAGGAGCTTTATGAACATATAGCATGCAGGCCAATCAAATCACCCCTGCTAGAAAACATGTGTTTTATAGGAACATCCAGTAAAAAGAGGCAAGAAATTTTAGTTTAATTTAAATTAGCTCAAATGTCACTTGACTTAAGTTAACCTTTAAATATCTCCATGGGGAAAATTACATCATACAAAATAATACTGTCTATATATCATACACCTACTGTTATAGACTGGTTTGTGGTACAATCATATATTGGCATAATTATGAATGATGGTGTGGGAGTGTGGGCGTGGTTTAGCCCTGTCTTTGTGTGGGAGGGAATATTTGGAGGTGTGGTTCACGGGACTGGGGGACAGGTGTGGGCAGTCATTAATCACCTGTTTCCCTTTTATGCAGATAGTGAGCACAGCTGAGAGAAGCAAGTAACCAGAAGCTGGAAGAGACGGACACAGGAGCCGTGACGGGAACTCCTGCAATAACGAACGAATGCGGATGATCGCTGACACAGGCAGTGTTTAAGATCTGAGTAATATTATAATGATCAACCCAGCAGGGGGGAAAAAGAAAATACCTGTTATATAAAACCGTGAATAAAACTGTGTGTGGCACGTAAAACAGTACTCACCGTGTGGACAGCCTTGTGTATACCACAGATGGGTGGGTAAAAAATTATTTCTAACAGCCTTAAATACCAGCAAAGTGCTTAATTTTCTAAGAACTGATCTAACAGAGAAGATATAGGATCGACATAGAGAACTTCAGTTAGTGGGAGTGTTGTGAGGTAGAGAGGTCAGTGGCAGAGGTACTGAGCTTGATTATGAAGAGGTGGGTCTTAAGTCTCTTGCGAAAGATGGGTAGTGACTCTGCTTTCCTGACTGCTACAAGAAGCTCATTCCACTGTTGAGGAGCCAGGACAGAAAACAGTCGAGACTGGGTTGAGCGACTCCTGCGCCCTTGTAGCGATGGAGGTGCCAGCCGACCAACTGAGGTGGCAGATCGAAGTGCTCTGGTTGGGGACTGGAACCTGACCATTGACCTGACCAACCTTGCCTTTCCCAATAAGTAAAATAATCATGACCTCTCTAGAATCAACATTAGCAGTGTCTGCCATGTTGCATAAAAAGCAGCTAAATTACATTGCTAGTTATAATCACAAAAACACATGAACAAAGTAATTAGCTAATGAACTGAGAAATCTATATCTACAAATATATTTATTATTTAAAAATTTTACAAATATCTATGGCAAAAATCAATAGTCACAAAACTGTATGTAATGTTTCCAAACGACTCACTCTTCTGCAATGAGCACTCTGATTACATTTACAGACAAAGTAGAAAACTCTTTCTGTCGATCGGTCAATGATTGGCTGTTTATTACAGGGTCCACCCCCATTGAGAAGTCTACCAATAATCAAATAGAGAAGCTGGGCTTCCAGGCGGGACAAAACCACATCTCATTATAGCATTTAAAATTAAATTGTAGGGGAAGTCGTGCTTCTCATGTAGTCTTATAGCAGTCTTGTAGCAATCACCACTGCTTAATTGGATGCGGGACGGTCCACTTGAGGACAGTAGCTCAACCTTTTTGAGGTTGCATTTGAGGTGATGTGAAGACTTCCAAGCATTGATGTCAGTGAGACATTTAGAGATCCGAGTTGCGATCTGCGTGTCAGATGCGGATAGAAAGGTAGAGTTGGGTGTCGTGGGCATAGTAGTGATGAGATTACAGAGCTAGATCTATTAAGGAGAATACTAAGGGTCCCAACACAGATCCTTGTGGACCACCGGCGTTGAGTGGGCAGGGTTTGAAAAGGTGTCATTCCAGAGGACTTGATAGGAGTGATCTGTCAGATAACACTTAAACCAGGAGACCACAGAGCTCAGCAAGGATTGATTGAAGGATCTGGTGGTTTATAATGTCAAACGCTGCAGACAGGAGGATGAGGACTGAGGAGAGGGAGGAGGCTCTAGCAGTTTGAAGGGCTTTTAGATAGGAAGGAAAGGATAGATACCGGGCTATAGTTCTAGGCTGCGGCCGAGTCAACGATTGGTTTCTTGAGCCGTGGTCTGACTCTAGCTGTTTTAAATGCAGCTGAGACAGAGCCTGTAGACAGAGAGGAGTTGAGATAGGTGAGGGAGTATTGTGAAGGTTTACAGGAGGATTTGCTCAGGGGCAAGGAACATCAGCAGGGGCTGTACAACAGGGGAGCTAGGCTACGCAATTTTGTCAGTGCTAGCGTCTCTCCGGCAGGTGGGGCTTACAGCCAACCAGAAGAAGTGCGAGGTAGGACGGAGGAAGGTAGAGTATCTGGGGTACCATAGGGGCGGTAGTCAGGTACGCCCACAGGTAGATCTGATTTCTAAATTTCCTTTATTTTTTGTTGTTGTTAATTCATACAAGACAATAATAATATTGTCATTCGTTGGGACCGTGTGCGGGCTGTCTGAATGTGTTGGAATCACTGTCAAGCTTCCATATGCTACATGCATAGATAGGCTACACATGGTATCAGTAGAAAGCTTAGAAAGCTCTACTTTCGATCTATTTCTGACACAAAAGCCAGTTATTGAATTAATAAATATTCCTCCTTAAATAAAACAACAAATTGCTATGACAGGGCATTTCAATTTTTCATGGTTATAAAATATCGCTGATATAGACAAACTAAGTTATGTCAAGACCATTAGTGCTTATTGTATAATACCAAACATAATAGGGCTGTACGCTTAGCACAGGAAACAGAAATGATTAGTTTACGACTCATAACTACAATTACATGTAGTACAATTACATTTGGATTTAGTGTCGTTAGCTCTTGCTTCACCGTCTGCCATCTTGGTCTGAACTTTTTCATTGACCAGAGGCGCAAAGCATTTTGGCCAAGCAGTGCTCGAATGTGCTTAACGCCACCTGGTGGTAATTTGGCAAAACTGCACCCAACACCCTAAATTATCACGCAATGGGCCGCGATAGCATCACAAAATTATTTCAAAGCAATGCTCATTTTAGACTTCCACTTCTAATGTCGGGACATGTGACGGTAATCAGGCGCAACGGCAACACAGTTGTAAAAGGGTTGCAGTAGAATGAATAAATGGTCAGCAGGAGTGGTGGCTTTAATTACGGTCAGTTAAATTGTTCCCGAAATAACATAGGCTACTGTAGACAAAAGTGGTGTATGTGATTTTGGATAAGTCTGTGCTAGTGCACCTTTGCCTAAAGCCTGGAAACTACCCCACAACACCTGCGTCTGCACTAAGGCATGATCTGACCAGGTGGAGATGCTAGTGCAATATTTGGTTATATTTAACAACAAACTAGCACTATGCAATTAGCAAACGCACCCAGGCAAGAGAAAAACCACCTTGCACCCAACAAGATTGTCATTATGTCTGCGTTGGGGCTTCCGCTGGCCTTGCCTTGTGTATATATATTGGCATCTGCCAAAATGTGGCGGAATGTGAAGAGGACCATCAGCGCCACACCCAGGAGGACTGGGTTACTACACCCCAAGCTGAGGAGGGCGACCCATCTGGCAGGCATCAGCAATTATCCTCAAAGAACCACCCCAAAATGGACATGGACGCAGACTGACCGCCTCCCATTTACCACCTTCCCGGCACAGTGACAGAATCACCCTTTTGCCTTTTGTTTACCATTGTGTTGGAATAAACCCTGAATTTTTGCAACCTACTGCTGCCTCCTGTGGTTGTGCTGCCCACTGGTGTTTCCCTAACAACACAGAACCCATGACCCATGACTTTCTGGCTGGGAGTCGAACACCCAGACTATCCTCCCCCAAAATTAAAAATGTCTGGTTGTGTGATAAAACGTTCCCGCACCAATTGTGGGGACATATGGAAGCTGCCGAAATCTTTTGCCAGATTTTAAACTCTGATTAAACATTGCATGTGTTCTTCCCAGACCTTTACAGTTTAGATAACAAAATCAGTAATTTGTTGTCACTAAACAAGAACAGTGACTGTTTTTAATCCTCCAATGGATTACGCACGAGTGATCTGTGAAAACAGTGATCCAACTTCGAAACACACAAGATGACATTTTAATTGATTGCATTTTGCCCTGATGAATATTGAGTGTAAATTGATTTCTAGAAGATATTTTGATAAATGAGAAGCTCTGTCATATGTACAAGGAAGATGCATGGAGCCTTGTCAGAGGAAACTGTGTGGGCACTAGTGGGTCTCTACCAGCCAATTCTCTACCTGAGAGAACCTTACATTTTTTATCAAAGGTAAACACATTCCTGGAAAGATATCAGATAGGAACTTTGCGCCGCGGAGCTTTGGGCTGATGGGAATAGACGGGTCTCATGCAAGAATATTCTACCTTCATGGGCTTGCTTCACACACACTCTGCGAAGTATATATTTACCTAAGATGACCATAAGGCCCAGCTCACCTTTAGACTGACTGGAATTCATGCGGCACAACCACCAATCAAGCAACAGCAGCAGCAACAATGCTTGAAATGGAAGCTGAACAGACAACTTTAAGTAACAAACTGTGGCATTTTCACATAAATGAATGCCCATATCTCTGCTTTATCCCTGATGTAATACTATAAGGATTCAGACATCTTCGCATTCAGAAAAGCTTTTCCATTTCTGTTGATTTTGTTTGTATAATCTGGTGTATAGGTGCAATGTTTCCAGAAAAACTTTAACTGCAATGGTGGGTCCACCTGAGAGGTACTGTAGATGTCACCAAAATGACCAAAACTGGAAAGTGGCTAGATAGTCATAGATTGAAGCTTTAAATATTTAGTAACCTCTTCAAACTATTTAGACTAACAGTATAATTAAGGTGATGTAAAAACACAGCATTGACAAACAATTGAAAAGAATACTCCATGTCTCAGGGTCCAAATTCTGTCAGACAGGAGCTAGGATTTATGATGTGATGGTGGAGTGGATCAGAGAGGTGTCAGTCATCCTCATAGCGTGCATTTATCTCCATTCAAGATGTCACAGCTCGATCTTTGTTCACGCAGTGCAGCCCTGAGCTCATTATCCAGCACAGGCTGGATAATGACATGCATACACAACACACAGAAGCCCATGTGCACCAAGGCGTTGAAAAATGCATACTTTTGTTCCATTATTAATTTGCGTATTTATACGCTGCATCAATAAAACATGGCGACCCGCCAGTAGACTGACGGCACGATATTGAATCACACAAGAACCAACAAACCGGGTTTGAAGGATCACACCGAGCACAAATTGCCTATTCGCTGAAAAGTGCTTTCATATGGTGATTGTCCTCAATGAATACAGATACATCACGCTGAAAGCAAGGATGGTAATTACAAAGCTTTTCATAGTGAAACCTTAACTCAAGGCACAGGAAAAAATGCTGCGCGTCTTTCACAAAATAGTTTAGCAGCCACTCCACCAAGGCGGAGTTTAAAACTGGCACCGAAAAACCAGTTCCAGAAAGAGACCATCCTAACCAGGTATTTTCTCAAACCATGTACTACCACTGCTTTCCAGCATGGGGATGGCAATTGTAAAATTTAAAATGTAAAATGTTAGTAAAATGCGGCTGGTTAAAATTGTTACTGTACTTTCTTAACCTGGTTTGTCAACCTCAAATCTACAAAGATAGATCCAACAAAGATAGAGCCCTGCGGGACAGAGTTTTAAAAATGTCCCCCTAAACAAATAAATGGTGGTTCAAGCGCTGCCATTTAACGGAGAATAATGACACTACTTGTCACTGGATGGGCACTGGCAAAGTGTTTCCTCTGCACTCCAATGTATTTCTGTTGACATTCTCTCTCTCTGTCTGAGTTAACCTACCGTTCTCTTTAAGCAATTCTCTCTATCAATCACTTGCATTGCACTCGCATTGCAGTATGAGGAATTGTGAGGAAAAGTTATTTCTGTCTTATATATCTTATATCTTCCTTATCGTGCTATGAAAATGATTCCCATTTCACATTGCCTTAAGTAAATGGACCAAAACATCACATTTTTCAAGCCATACTCCTCAAACAGAGGAATCACTCTTCATAATCTATCCACTTGTTGGAATGGCCAACAAGTGAGTTAGGAAATACAAACCCGATTCCAAATAAGTTGGGACACTGTACAAATTGTGAGTAAAAAAGGAATGGAATAATTTAGAAATCTCCTAAACTTATATTTTATTCACAATAGAATATAGATGACATATCAAATGTTGAAAGTGAGACATTTTGAAATGCCATGC